>PVKU01000080.1:0-221535 GCA_004027475.1 Anoura caudifer
GATTTCACCCCATCCTGGCCTCAGACTAGACTAGGTCTCCCCTCCTCAGAGGCTCCTACAAAACCATGGCCCCAACATGCCTCACTGCAATCACGTTTATTGGCCCAAGAGACCGTAAAGTCCCATAACGTCTCTATCTCTAGCAAATAGTTAGCACTCGTATAACTATCTGTTGACTGATGAAGTAAATGAATGAATGTATAAGTTCACGACCATTGAGAATTCTTTTCATTGATTTTTAAAAATCCCTAACTGGGTGGACCTCTTTTGAAACATCATGCTTATCCTATTTAGATTTCTGAAAAGAAGGATGCTGCTTGGCACTTGGGTTGCACATGAAAGGTTGTTTTTGCCTAAGGAGATCAAAGCCAAACTAAAGTCAGACAGGAGGGTGCTGGAGGGAACTCGGGACCCCTGACCACTTTTGGTGAGGTTTTAGTGAAGGTAGGGAGGAATCAGTGAGGGCAACAGAGTTTAAAAACAGGCTGAGAAAAAGAGGAGAGGAAGAAGGAAAGAGGGACTGAGGGATCATTTGGGTTGGTTGGTTGATTCTAGGCAGGTTACAGAGCAGCCAAGCACCCTCTGAAGTCGGGCAGATGTGGTCTCTCGGATCGGGGGTCATAGGTGCATCACCTCACCTTTCCCAGCCTCCGTCTCCCCATCTAAGTCTAGGGTGGTGCAAGGATGCCTGAAGACCCCGGCGAGCACAGAGCCTGCGTACCCAGGGTGCACCTGTGCGTGAACTCACAGGGCCTCGGCCGTACAGCTGCGTGTGTTCTGCCGGCGAGCTCGCTCCCAGCCTCGCCAGGACCTCTCGGAGCTCCCAAGAAGGCGAGGGAGAAGGAAACATGGGTGGGAGGGGGAAACTGCTGGTCCTGGCCCTTCTTGTCTCTTTTCCTATTAAGAGCCAAGGACTCAAACATTGTTCTCAGCATGATGACCTCTGAACATTCTGTCTGGGTATGAACTTGGACCCTCCGAAGGTGATGGAGACCACTTCGACCTCTGCTTTAAAACAATGTCTGGGAAAATGACCTTGCGTGAGGTACAAATTAAAAAAAAAAAAATTATACCATGGATCTGGGGAAAACATGACTTGCTTGAGAACCACTGGTTCTTCCTGTCTGAAAAGAGTGTGTGACTTCTCTGAAGCCCGTTGGCCAAGGCTGCTGAAAACACACAGCCCGATCAAAGTGACTTTTCTGGTAAACCACCTCGCCTCGCTCACACGCATAGACGGGGCAGGTGCAGAGCGTGCCTGCAGGGTCCCGTGTGGCCCAGAGGGATGGTTAGCACACTGAAGACCCGCATAGAAACAGGGGACACCCCAGAGACATGCAGAGCAGGGCTTCCCAGACGGCGGTGGGAGAGGCGCCATCTCGGAGTCTGTCCCGTTATGGGGAGCGCCTACATCCCTGGGTGGGGAAGCCCCTGCAGGGAGAAGCCTGTGCACGTGACTCAGGCTGCAGGAGGAGGAAGCTTGCAAGCCGCCTTCCGGAGGAAGGACAAGGTCTTCTTTTTTTTTTTTTTTTTACTTTGCCATAGTACATCTGTATATTTTTTTAGTAGCTTTTCTGTAAAATATTTTTTTGATTTAATTGTTGTTCAAATACAGTTTTCTGTCTTTTACTCCCATCCCAGCCCTCCGCCCCAGCCCTCCCCACCTCCCTCCCATTTCCACCCCCCACTAGTTTTTGTCCGTGTGTCCTTTATACTTGTTCCTGTAAACCCTTCCCCTTTTCCTCTGAAATTCCCTCCCCTCTCCCCTCTGGTCAGCCTGTTCTCTATTTTAGTGTCTTTGGTTTTATTTTGCTTGTTTGTTTTGTTGCTTAGGTTCCCGTTAAAGGTGAGATCATGTGGTATTTATAATAGCCAAGTGTTGGAAGCAACCTAGGTGCCCATCAGTAAATGAGTGGATCAAAAAACTATGGTACATTTACACAGTGGAATTCCATGCAGCAGAAAGAAAGAAGGAAGAACAGAGTCTTCATGAAGCGCCCCTGCTTCATGAAGAGAGGCCGCACTTTTCCCACGGGAGGTGACTTTACCAACCCAGCACGTGGGCGTGACCCAAAGAGGCAGTCTGGTGAGCCTTGCCATTTTGTCGTGCTTTGCAGTTTACAAGCAGCTTCCAATGCGCCCTCTCTTTTGATTCTCACCTCCGCCTGATCACCCCCAATTCACAGACGTGAAGACTGAGGCTCAGCGAGGCTTGTCCAAGGTCCCATTGTAAATGGGAGAACAGCGCCCTCCTCTTTTGGTGTCTAGGGCCGTTGCCTGCGGTTTTGCCCCTTGTGCATACAGGGACAGCCCTCCAGCAACCTGAGGCAGGCAAGCAGAGCAGGAGAAGACTGGTGCGGGGACAGCAGCAGTGGGAAGGGGTGGAGTTCTTGGTGGCAGTTGGATCCCTTGCCCTTAGAAGCCTTCCATCCCCCACCGACCCCAGCGAGGCTCATTTCCTAACACTCCCATTCGCTTGGCTCTAGCCAATGGGATTGCCCAGGTCTCTCCAGGTGTGGCCTCTATCATCCTGCCTCAGTGCCTTTGCTCACCGTGTGCTCCCAACTGGTGCCCCTGCTCCCCACAGCTCACTGTCTCCTCCTCCGTCACCTCTCCCGATGTCCTACCCATGTATGACTTTCCTCCCTCACACTCCCAGCACATCTTGTCCCCCTGTTACATCGTTAACCAGTTTCTCCCTTGCATTAGAAAGATTTCCATGTACCCCCTTTCTCTCTAGCCAGGCCATAAGCTTTCAGGGTCGGGAAGCTATCTTCCCTGGGTTTACATCACTAGACGTTTCTAGCAAAGCAACATGCACATGGAAACCAGAAACATCCCAGAAGAGAGACTTCTCCATCTGGGTGCTGGAATTGAGGTTCTGAGGAAAATCAAGAGAAGATGGGCTGCTGCAAAGGAGATGGGCGTGTCCACTCGACTCTCCGACTGGCCTCGGGTAAGTCGAAAAATGTGCGAAACATCACAGCCTTCAGAAAATGGGTCTTCAGCTTACTTCTCAAGATTTGTTTTGTTTTGTGTTTAGCTTCCATGAAGTAGCGACAGAAATTATTCTGAGGAGAAGGGAGGAGAGTTCTCTCAGGTGTCCGCCTCACCCCAACGACTTTCCAGAAGAGAGCCAGGGCCTCCTCTCTACCAGAGGCTGACCAGCAGTGACCATTGTCTAGCAGACTGACTCCAGGGGACAGCGCTAGAGCCCAGTGCAGATTCCTGGGTGGCACCTGTCCCGAAGACCCCGGGGCTGGGCCTCACTAGGGCTGCAGCCCCAGCCTGGTGCAGAGGGAGGGTCTCCTTCCACCTGTGGTGGACAGTGGCAAGAGCAGAGAGTCCCCACTCAGTTCCTCCTGTTACTTTCAAGTGGCCAAAGCAGGCTGGAGAGGTCCTAGGGCCAGGGCTCAAGGCTAGCTAGACCAGCCTCCAGCTGGGTTACCCTGACTTTCCTTCTCTGGGCCTCAGGCTCCCCATCTGTAAAATGGGAGCAGAAGAGCTGGCTTCATGGACTTCAAAGGGACAAAATAAAGTACCTGAAGTGCCTGAGGGTCTTCGTAAGCATCAGTTCTCTCTCTCTCTCTCTCTCTCTCTCTCTCTCTCTCTCTCTGCTTCCCACTCTCCTTCCCTCTGCTTTGCTTCAGAAAGGGCTTCTGATCATTTCTGAGAAACCCGAAAAGCAAACATTTAGTTTCAACAGAGACTAACCTGAGCCTAAAGGTAAAGCAGAGGATTTCCCACCTTTTCCTCCTTCCTTTGTGACTCATTCAGGGGTCAGCTCTCAGGGAGGAATCTTTGCCTCCGTGTCGGCAGGTCCAGAGTATAGCTGCCACCCTTGTCTAACAATGGAAAATGTCACCTAGATCCATGAGCCATTATCCTTAGCAGTAATAATGAATCAGGGCATTAGGACTCCATGCTTCGACCCTGCACAGGCCTCCTCCTTCCTCACTGCCTGCCCACTTCTTACCCTGCCCTCTCTATTTTACCAGCACTCACCAAGGGGTCAGGGTGCTCACAGCTGGTGATGGCAGAGTTCATGGCCACTTGGGGTCTTCTCCTTTGGGCCTCCTCTCAGGATAAAACAGAAGTGAAGTCACTCTAGTAGAGAAAGATCAACTTCTCAACACCTGCCAAAATAATACGTGGAAGAGAAAGACAGAGATCCGGGGCTGGCTCTGGGGAGGGTGAGGCCTCCAAGCCTCGCCCCGGTTGCTGATGGATGACAGGCTCCCCTCCAGCCCTTTCCCTGTGTGATTACCGCAGGAGGCCGAGGTGCATGATGTTGCGGTGAATGTTTTATAATTTGATAAGTTTGAATAATGGCAGAGAAGTTAATGATCCTCCATAGCACATGGAAACAAGTCAGGAAACAAGTGCAGCCCCTCAGGGTGTGGCAGTGAGACAGGAGAATAAGCTAGGAAAATTCTTGGCAAGTGGAATAGGGAAACCAAGACAAACAGCTAAACAAAATGGCTGAGCAATTTACAGCCTGGTGCAATTGGTCACCAGGGCATCTGGCAGGGGCAAAACTGGGCAAACAAGGCTCTTACTCCCAGAGTAACCTCTTTAACCCTGGACTTTCCTCCCTGGAGATAACATCTTGGCCTCAATTATATTTCAACTCCACAGCCCCCAAAGCAGAAAAAGCAGGTGGGCAATGCCAAAACCAACTATAATGACTAAAGACACCCTGCCCCGGCACTGACCAATCAGAGGAGACCATGACCCTGAAAGGGACACCTGGAGAACTGGTGACTATCCTGCTGAAAGCCTCCCCTGAGACCTCCCCTAAGATTCCCGCCTGCAAGAGAGAGACAAGCCTCAAGGCAACGGACTAGGGGTGGGTGCTCCCCCTCTGGGGGAGCACTATTTTCCTTTTCTGCTCCCTACCCACACTTCTTTCTTCACAGGCATGCATCTCCGGAACTCTAAGGCAATGAGCAGCTGGCAGCACGTCCCAGGCGGATCCCCTGAACTTGTCCCTAAAGCCCCCTTTTCTCTGACTTCTTAGTGAGCTAACTCTGACTACTGCTGTGCATGTCCGCAGGGTTCTGCTGCACTGCCTGGCTCCTGGTACCCAGCAGCGGTGTTTGATGTTTTTCTTTTTTCTACTCCTCCTGCTTTTCTGATCGTCCTGATGCCTGGCTTTGGTTAAGCCCCAGAAAATTGCTTCCTGCCCGCCTGGAGCATTAAGTCCCAAGGACAGAGGACATGGCAGCCTTCTGGGCGTGAATGAACCTGTAAATGCGACGGTTTTCTTGTAAATCAGGCTTAAGGAAATGCTGTGGCTTCATGATGAAGCAAGCTTGGAGTCTGATTCAGCTTCCCAGTTTGGTAAGTTACAGAATTACAAAATAGGGTTTTCCGGGAAACTCTTGTGGAGAAGTTTCTATTGCAAAAAGCCAGGCCACCTAGGAGGAACTGTAGGAGACTGAAGTGAGATTTGGAAAGAAAAGGCAGGGATGGATGGGGTTGCTTGGGGGTGTTTCCTTTTCCCCTGGCTGATGGTTTGGGAGAGGCTGAAATTGTCATGGAGGGGAAAGCTACTAAGGCCCCTATACATACTTTATCGGTTCTGTTTTAAAATTACAGTTTTAAAAAGACCACCTCCTGAAATGAGACTCAGTGGTTTGGCTGAATTGACTCACTTATCAGGACTAGATGGTTGAGTTGGATACAATAATTCCATATTGAGATGATGATGCTTCAGGGATTCCAGCTTACCCCTACTTTGGAAGAATCAGCTAACAGCTTTTCTGTTCCAGTCTCGGATCCTATTCCCTTGTGCCTCTTAGATCAGACAGGAAGAGACTGCCATACCCTACACAGGCAGGGACCACAATCCTTGTCAGCAGGAAGCAGTGACTGAAGAGAAACCTTCCTCTCTCACCACCTCCAAACCCTGTGGAGGTCACAGCTGATCTGAGAGACACAAAGAAACTCTTTTCTTAAATATTGTTACATACATTGGATGCATACATTTAAGGTCATGACTAGTTGCATGTTTGTACATGACTAATGTTAAGCCATAACATTTAAGCTGTCAGAGTGGTTGTAACACATGCTTCATAAGAATGTGTGATACTCAATAGGTGATCTACATTGTAATTTTTTTTGACCGTGACCTCTGCAGGGTAAAAGATTTTAAGGATGGAGGTCTCTGAGGGGGAAATGAGACAGGATAGTGAGAAGCTAGGAATATTCTTTGACAAGTGGAATAGGGAAACTGAGACAGAGAGCTGAACACAATGGCAGAGCAATTTACAGCCGATCCAGATGGTCACCAGGGTTGAAGGCCTGAGTGCCTGGCAGGAGGAAAAACTAAGAAAACAACGACCTTACCTCCAGGGTAACATTTACTCCCTGGAGATGACATCTAGGCCTCAGCTGTGTTTCAGCTCCAGGCCCAGAAAAGCAGCAAAGCCAGGTGAACAACACCAGAACCAACTGCAATGACTGAAGACACCCTGCCCCGGCACTGACCAGTCAGAGGAGACCATGACCCTGAAAGGGTACACCTGGAGAACTGGTGAATATTCTGCTGAAACCCTCCCCTGAGACCTCCCCTAAGATTCCCACCTGCAAGAAAGAGAAAAAAGCCTCAAGACAACGGACCCAGGGCACATTCTTCTTCGGAGAGCAGCCCACACCATTCCCTTTCACTTCTTCCCTCCACCCTCCACCCCCACCCCGTTTCTTTCTTCACAGGCATGCATCCCCTAAACTCTAAGGCAACGGACAGCTGGCAGCTCGTCCCAGGCTGATCCTGTCCCTAAAGCCCCCTTTTGTCTGACTTCTCGGTGAGCGAAGGCAGCCCAGCCCAGCCTCTCCGGCTGCTTCTCCTATGCTAAGCCATTCCTTGTTTTACTGTCCCCAGCTTTTAATAAACGTACCCTCGCAGGCAGCTGGACTCGTGTTGTGAAATCTCTCCGACACAAAGTCAAAACCCCACACACCACACATGACCCTAGTCAGACCCACTCAGAGCCACGCCTCTGTCTGGCAATAGGAGTGGCCACTGAAGCTAAGCTCACAGGTGGGGCAAAGGCCTCAAGCGACAGCTGGAGAAGAAATGCCTTCAACCCTGGATGACTGACTCTGTTAACACACAGAAGTGTCTAATGACCCGCCTTTTAGAAAGACGAATCCAGGAAAGTGTCACCTGGCTCTTCTTCCAGACAAGGCGCTTGAAAGGCTCTATTCAAAATTTTTTGATAAATCTTACTTCAGCAAATTGAAAGCAAGCCAAGTTTCAGCTACTCATCACAGTGAAATGTTCTGGAATATGCAGAACTGAACCTCAAGGTTTGGGGAACACATGGAGGGGGGCACGCATTGATGTCAGCAGGAGCTGGTCCAAGAGGAAGCCCTGAAAAAACAACCATAAGATGTTTGACGAAGGAGACAGACCTGATTTGGGCTGTAACAGAAGAGGAAAGGTCAGAAGAGAATCAAAGGTCTCTAAGCCGCTGAACTTGACTGAACACCTAACCAGTTCACCGTGCTCCACCTTTTGTCTCTTATCTTACCCAACATTCACAACAAACTTAACGTTCATGGAAAACTAAACATTCACATCCTCATTTTGCAGATTGAGAAATTCAGGTGCTGATGGGTTAGACTATTTGCCCAAGGTTCAGAGCAAATGTGGGGATGGAAGTTCAAATCCAGACTGTCTGGTTCCACAGCCTGCAGGGTCAAGGACATGCCAGATGGACTCACGCAGGCCATGGGGGTGTGATGATGGGGAGGATAGGGCTCCGGGGGAGATGGCCCAGGGAGCATGACCTCAGAGGAGCCTCCTCATGCAAAGACTCTGCCCTTCCCCCAGGGAGGTCTTGGCTTTGCTGGCTTTGCCCTCCTGCCACTTGCCTGAGCGGACAATGAAACTCCTCTGCCACCTGAGGTCACCTGGTCTGGGGTTTGCGACCAAGTGGAGGCCCAGCAGAAAGGTAATCTCGTTTCCCACTTCTTTTGGCTGCCTGTGCAGTGTTCCAGAACTTTCCTCACTCTTCATCTCCAACCTCTCTTGGGGGCCTGACACTGTCTCGCATGGTCCTGGGTCCAAGATCTTTCTGCATCCACCCTGTGGCTTGTGGTCACCACTGCTGTCATGTAATCCCCACCCCCATCAGCTGTTGAGGAGGAGCCAAGCCTTCTGCTCCTCATAAGTCACTTTCGTGGACTTAGGTCCCTCCCCTCATTGGCGTGGCCTGGCTCTGCCACTGTCTCTCACCCGAAAGCCACTGTGGTACCCCATGACTGTCCCATAGCCTTAGCTGCTCAGCTGGTGGCCTCAGCCTCCCTCCCTCCCCAGCTGGAATCCTCCTCCTCCCCCGACACACACCAGCCTGGGCTCCACCGCACACACCCAGCGCATTCACAGGTGATCATGTATGACCCTTGTGTTTTGAGTTACGGAAGTCTAGCTCTAGTAATTAGCTCAAGCAATGAGAGGAATTTGTTTGAAGAATATGGGGGTCTCTCTGGAAACCTGTGATTTTTCCTCAGACGCATGAAGGAATTAAAACTCTCCCATTACATTTTCGCACGAAAGCTCCTCGTCTCAAGCTTGAGGCAGTTGCTCCGGCCCCAAGCACTTTGGGAGAAGGAAGGCACTGGGTCTCTCCGGTTATAATGCCCGATGGCCCCACTGGACTCAACGTGCCATCCTTGCATGTGAAGTAGGCTAAGCAGGAAACCTTGACCTTTCGGCAGTGAGGTCAGATAAATTGGCAGTTGGCTATCGCAGGAGGGACTCTGCCAAGAGATAGCCCTGGGGCAAATTACACCTGCTAACTAGAGCTAATGAGGCCCACAGGGTTTCTGAAGAAATGGTCCAATTACTGTAGGCCTGTTCTGCCTTTCAGAATCCACTTAGCCTTCCCTTATTTTCCTCTTGCAAAGCATCCTGAGTCCCAGCAACCTGGTTGTGCTCTTCAGGCAGAGTGCACTCTGCCCAGTGGCTGCTCTGCACAGGGGTGTGGGCACAGTGGGAATACTGCACACCCCTGGCCATAGCCTTGGATGAGCAATGGGCACAAGCCCAGCGAGAGCCATGAGCTGTGATGAGGCTTCAGCTGGGACTTTGGGGTGGGAGGCGTACTCTCTTCTTTACTAACCTTGAACCTAGTGGATGTTGCTCTGTAGCTGCCGGCAGCCACTCATAACTATGTGGCACCTGATGAGGAATCCAACAAGGAGCAGAGAGCTGAAATGGAGAGAAATGGGGTCCAGTGGTGTTTGAATCTATGTATCATGCCTACACTTTTGTTAGCCAGTTTTCTTTAGGCTTAACCCAGTTAGCTTTGGGTTGTCTAACATTTGCAACAACTATAAACACCCATCCACAAACCTACACTCTTATCTCCAATCCCAGACAAGTTTTTTTCCCTAGAATGACTTACATAATATTTGTTCGTTTTTTACCCTTCAATTACATTGATTGTTAAATTCCGAGAGCATTAAAAATAACTTAAACATCAACTCTAATGCTAACAACCTCAACACATTTTTCCACAACAGAATTATATTTGTTGAAAATGTGCCAAAGCAATCCAAGAGAGGACTGGGGAAACAATTTTTTAAAAGATTTAATTTATTTTTAAAGAGAAGGGGAAGGAGGGAAGTAAACATCGGGGACTGAACCCATAACCCAGGCAAGTACCCTGACTGGGAATCAAACTGGCAACCTTCAGGATGACATCCACCCAAGTGAGCCACACCAGTCAGGGCTGCGGAAATGATGTAAAGGCCACTTGCCTATAAGAGGCTTCACTCAAAATAATACCTGGTTTCATATACTCTTGATCTGGAAGGTCAGTAAACCAGCATTAGCCGCAAAGGGTGGGTTTTCTCCATCTTTGTTGAGCCTTTACTACTTTCACCAGAAATAGGAGTTGTACGATTTCAGGTTTGGATTTGCAAAATCATTTACTTCCAATTTTGATATGTGCAGCTTGAGAAAGCCGCCTCAAGTGGATGGTGGCTCTTTTTTTTAATTAATTTATTTTTTATTTAATTATTGTTCAAGTACAGTTTTCTGTCCTTTACTCCCATCCCAGCCGACGCCCCCAGCCCACCCCACCTCCCTCCCATTTCCACTCCCCTAGTTTTTGTCCATGTGTCCTTTATACTTGTTCCTGTAAACCCTTCCCCTTTTCCCCCTGAAATTCCCTCCCCTCTCCCCTCTGGTCATCCTATTCTCTATTTCAGTGTCTTTGGTTATATTTTGCTTTGTTTGTTTTGTTGATTAGGTTCCTGTTAAAGATGAGATCATACAGTATTTGTCTTTCACCACCTGGCTTATTTAGCTCAGCACAATGCTCTCCAGTTCCATCCATGCTGTCACAAAGGGTAGGAGCTCCTTCTTTCTTTCTGCTGCATAGAATTCCATTGTGTAAATGTACCACATGTACAGTTTTTTGATCCACTCATTTACTGATGGGAACCTAGGTTGCTTCCAACACTTGGCTATTGTAAATTGTGCTGCTATGAACATTGGGGTGCATAGGTTCTTTTGGATTGGTGTTTCAAGATTCTTAGGATATAATCCTAGCAGTGGAATTGCTGGATCAAAAGGAAGATCCATTTTTAGTTTTCTCAGAAAATTCTATACTGTTTACCATAGTGGTTGTACAAGTCTGCAATCCCACCAACAGTGCACTAGGGTCCCCTTTTCTCCACAACCTCTCCAACACTTGTTGATTGTTGCTTTGTTTATGATGGCCATTCTGACCGGTGTGAGTGGTATCTCATTGTGGTTTTAATTTGCATCTCTCTGATAGCTAGCAATACTGAGCATCTTTTCATGTGTCTCTGGATCCTCTGTATATCCTCCTTGGAGAAGTGTCTGTTCAAGGCCTTTGTCCATTTTTTAATTGGGTTGCTTGTCTTCTTAGCGTGGAGTCATGTAAGTTCTTTATATATTTTGGAGATTAAACCCTTGTCTGAGGTATCATTGGCAAATATGTTTTCCCATTCGGTTGGTTCTCATTTTAATACTGTTTTCTTTAGCTGTGCAGAAGCTTTTTATTTTGATGAGATCCCATTTGTTTATTCTTTCCTTTATGTCCCTTGTTCTAGGGAACATATCAGCAAAAATGTTGCTGCATGGAATATCTGAGATTTTCCTGCTTATGTTCTTCTCTAGGACTTTAATGGTGTCATGGTTTATATTTAAATCTTTTATCCACCTTGAATTTATTTTTGTGTATGGTGTAAGTAGGTGCTCAAGTTTAATTTTTTGCACGTAGCTGTCCAGTTCTCCCAACACCATTTTTTGAAGAGGCTATTTTTACTCCATTTTATGTTGCTGCCCCCTTTGTAGAATATTAATTGACTGTAGAGACTTGAGTTTATTTCTGTGCTCTCTATTCTGTTCCATTGGCCCATGTGCCTATTTTTATGCCAGTACCAGGCTATTTCGATTACGGTGGCCTTGTAATACAGTTTGGTATCAGGTATTGTGATCCCTTCTACTTTGCTCTTCTTTCTCAAAATTGCAGCAGCTATTCGGGTTTGTTTATGGTTCCATACAAATTTTTGAAGTGTTTGTTCTATGTCTGTGAAATATGCCATTGGTACTTTAATAGGTATTGCATTGAATCTGTAAATTGCTTTGAGTAGTATGGACATTTTGATGATGTTAATTCTTCAGATCCATGAACATGGTATATGTTTCCATTTGTTTGTGTCTTCCTTGATTTCTTTCTTCAGTGTTGTGTAGTTTTCTTCATACAAGTCTTTTACCTCCTTGGTTAGGTTTATTCCTAGGTATTTTATTTATTATGTTTTTGGTATATTAAATGGGATTTTTTTCTTGACTTGTTTCTGCTGTTTCATTGTTGGTATACAAAAATGCCTTTGATTTCTGGATATTGACTTTGTATCCCGTTGTTTTGCCAAATTCATTTATTAGGTCGAGCAGTTTTTTTGCCGAGTCTATAGGATTTTCTATGTATACTATCATGTCATCTGCAAACAATGAAAGTTTTGTTTCCTCTTTTCCAGTTTGGATGCCTTTTATTTCCTTTTCTTGTCTGATTGCTGTGGCTAAAACTTCCAATACTATGTTGAATAGAAGTGGTGAAAGTGGACAACCTTGTCATGTTCCTGATCTTAGTGGAAAAGATTTTAGCTTTTGCCCATTGAGTATGATGTTGGCTGTAGGTCTCTCATATATGGCCTTGATTATGTTGAGGAATGCTCCCTCTATTCCCACTTTGCTGAGTGTTTTTATCATAAATGGGTGCTGTACCTTATCAAATGCTTTTTCTGCATCTATTGATATGATCATGTGATTTTTGTCTTTCCTTTTGTTTATGTGATGTATTACGTTTACTGATTTGTGAATATTGTACCATCCTAGCATCCCTGGGATGAATCCCACTTGGTTATGGTGTATGATCTTTTTAATGTATTGTTGGATGCAGTTTGCCAATATTTTGTTGAGGATTTTAGCATCTATGTTCATCAGCGATATTGGCCTGAAGTTTTCTTTCTTTGTTGTGTCTTTATCTGGTTTTGGGATTAGGATGATGCTGGCTTCATAAAAAGAGTTTGGGAGTCTTCCATCATTTTGGATTTTTTGGAATAGTCTGTGAGGGATAGGGGTTAGCTCTTCCCTAAATGCTTTGTAGAATTCTCCTGTGAAGCCATCTGGTCCAGGGCTTTTGTGTGTTGGGAGTTTTTTGATCACTGCTTCAACTTCACCTGCTGTTATTGGTCTGTTCAGGCTGTCTGCTTCTTCTTCATTGAGTTTTGGAAGCTTATATTTTTCTAGAAATGTGTCCATTTCACCTAGGTTTTCAAATTTCTTGGCATACAGTTCTTCATAGTAATTTCTTACAATCCTTTGTACTTCTGTGGTATCGGTTGCAATCTCTCCTCTTTCATTTCTGATTGTGTTTATTTGGGTCCTCTCTCTTTTTTTCTTGATGAGCCTGCATAAAGGCTTGTCAATTTTGTTTATCTTTTGAAGAACCAGCTCCTAGATTCATTGATCCATTGTGCTTTTAGTCTTTATGTCATTTAATTCTACTCTGATCTTGGTTATTTCCTTCCTTGTATTTCCTCTGGGCTGTCTTTGCTGTTGTTCCTCGAGTTCTTTTAGACATAAGGTTAGGTCGTTTGTTTGAAATGTTTCTATCTTTTTTTAGGTAGGCCTGTATCGCTATGAACTTCCCTCTCAGGACTGCCTTCGCTGTGTCCCATAACTTTTGGGTTGTTGTGAGTTCATTTTCATTTCTTTCCAGAAACTTTTTGATTTCTTCCCTAATTTCATTCTTGGCCCATTCATTGTTTAATAGCATGCTATTTAATCTCCATGATTTTGAGTATTTTGGGTTTTTTTCCATGGGGTTGGTTTCTAGCTTCAGACCCTTGTGGTCGGAGAATATGCTTGGTATGATTTCAATTTTCTTGAATTTTTTGAGGGTTTTTTTTTTGTGTCCTATCATGTGGTCTATCTTTGAAAATGTTCCATGTGCATTTGAAAAGAATGTTTATTTAGCTTCTTTGGGATGAAGGGCTCTATGTATATCAGTTAAGTCCATTTCATCTAGGGCATTGTTCAATGCCACAATACCTTTGTTGATATTTTGTTTGGAAGATCTGTCCATTTTTGACAGTAGGGTGTTAAATCCCCTACTATAATTGTGTTGCTGTCAATATCTTCCTTGAAGTCCTCTAAGATTTTCTTTATGTATTTGGGTGCTCCTATGTTGAGTGCATATATATTTATAATGTTTATGTCTTCTTGGTGGATTCTTCCCTTGAGTATTATGAAGTGACCTTCTGGGTCTCTCTTTATGTCCCTTTTTTGAAGTCTATTTTGTCTGATATGAGTATTGCTACCCCAGCTTTTTTTCCCTGTTCATTTGCTTGGAATATTTGTTTCCAGCCCTTTGCTTTCAGTCTGTGTAGGTCTTTTGTCCTGAGGTGGGTCTCTTGTAGGCAGCATATGTGTGGGTCATGTTTTCTTATCCATTCAGCTATTCTATGTCTTTTGATTGGAGAATTTAATCCATTTATATTTAAGGTTATTATTGATAGGTACTTATTCATTGCCATTTTCATACCTGTGTTCTCTCTCTCTCTCTTTTTCTTCCTTTCCTTAAAGCAGCCCCTTTTGCATCTCTTGCAGAACTGGTTTGGTGGAAGTGTATTCTTTTAAGACTTCTTTTGTCTAGGAAGCTCCTTATTTGGCCTTCTATCTTGATTGAGAGCCTTGCTGGGTAAAGTAGCCTTGGTTGTAGGCCTCTGATTCTTACCACTTGGAATATTCATGCCACTCTCTTCTGGCTTGGAGCGTTTCCATTGAGAAGTCAGCTGCTAACTTTATTGGGGCTCCCTTGTATATTACTTCCTGTTTCTCCCTTGCTGCCTCTAAGATTCTCTCTTTGTCTTGGAATTTTGCCATTTTAATTATGATGTGTCTTGAAGTGGGCCTCTTTGGGTTCCTCTTGACTGGGACTCTCTGTGTTTCCTGGATTTGTATGACTTTTTCTTTCATCAAATTAGGGAAGTTTTCCATCATTACTTTTTTAAATAGGTTTTCTATCCCTTGCTGTTCTTCTCCTTCTGGTATTCCTATTAAACAGATAGTATTACATTTCATGTTGTCTTGCATTTCTCTTAATCCCTCTTCATTCTTTCTGAGATGCTTTTCCTTTTCTTGCTCTTTCTGGGTGCTTTTTTCTACTTTTTCCTCTAGCTCACTGATTCAATCTTCTGCTTCATCAATCCTGCTTTTGGTTCCTTCTACTGTGTTCTTCAGTTCAGAAGTTGTATTCTTCATTTCCTCCTGGCCCTTGTTGATAGTTTCTATTTCCTTGTTCATGTTAATATAGTTTGCAGTGAGTTCATTGTAGTTTCCCTGTAGTTTCTGGTAATTCACTGTGAGCTCATTGAGCTTTCTGATAACCATTGCTTTGAACTCAGTATATGATAGTTGAGTTATCTCTATTTCATTTAGCATTCTTTCTGAGGCTTCCTCTTTTCCTTTCATTTAGGGACTGTTTCTTTGTCTTCCCATTGTTTGTGAGACTTCTTGTTAGCCTCAGCTTCTTAAATTGATCTGTTCTGGCTCCTTGGGTTTATGGTGTGAACTTCTGTGGTAGAATACCTGTGAGATTCAGTGGTGCAGTCTCCTTGATCTCCTAAGCTCAGTGGTCTTGGGCTGTTGTTTAAGTTGGCTCTGTGTTTGTTTTTGGGTTTTGATTGTTGTTGGGTCATTCTTTGGTGGGTCCTTCCCACCAGCTGGTTAACTGAGGGTCACTCTGTCTACCACCTCTTGTATTTTGTTGTGCTGGTGAGGGCAGGTTGCATTGAAGCTGGTTGTTCTGTGTGTACAAGGTTTCGCGGATTCTCTCTTGCTCATGTTCAGTTGTTTGTTCTGGGTAATTTCCCCACTATTTAGTTGTATTTCCAGATAGGTCCTGGATTGAGGTTAGTGTGGCTTCCACTTCCTCCTTAACTTTCCTCTGTTGTTCTCCGTTGGTGGTTCCTTTGTTGTTGGGTTTCCTGTTCCAGCGGGTATCCTGGTGTTCACAGCCTCCGCCTACTCTCTTTTGTGATCAGTTGGAGGGGGAAGGCAAAATGGTTTAAGACAGCAAGAGAGTATTCTATGATATTACAGTAGCAGCTGGTAGAGAAGAGACAGGAGATCCTTTGGCTATGTATAGTGTTAACCATGATATTCCACCCAACTACCCACTTTTTAGAAAAGATGGGGAGAAGATAAGACTCTTATTGGGGAGGTAAGGGTTGTGAGTTGGATCTAGAAAGCAGTGAGGTTGTGGGAGGTCAGATTCTGAGGTAAGGTGAGAGTAAAGGATAGTAAATAGGTGTAGTGTATGAGAGAATAGATTTAACCACTACAGTAATAGAGTTCAGGAAACTGTGAAGTGGGCTAAGATCTGGGAGGGGTGTTGTGTAGTATTTACAACTGCATGGAACAGCTATTATTTACAATAATATTAGAGCAACAATCACATGACAGAATCTATGAGATCTGGATAACAAGAATAGGGAATATAGGCCCTTGAGTAGTTTGCTAATGGAACCCAAGTGAAGTGAAGGACAGTAAATTAGCAATACACTATGAAAGAGAGAACAGGGGACACCTGTCAAATGATACAGTATAACCAGCCAAGCAAAGAAGACTAAACAGAAAGAAGAGGAATGCAAAAATACTATTAAAATAAAAGCTGTAAGAATAATGAAAATCATAATAATTCAAATATGCAATAACTTGTAGGTTCTCTGTAATAGCAAAGTGAAATTTATCCCACTGTCTCATTGTTGGGATGCCTCCTCTTTGGGTCCAACTCTGGTCTTTTCACAGTTCCAGGGTTGTTTTTTTTTCTCACTTGTGGGTATGTAAAAAAAGAGAGAGAGAAGCAGAAGAAGGAAGAGGAGATAAAATTGGAAAGGAAGGAAGAAGGAATAAAACAAGAAAGAAGAAGAGAGAGGAAGAAGGAATTGAGAGATTAAAAAAATAATAGCCTCTTGGTTTCAAACTGGCCACACCAGTTTTTCTGGTCTTGCTGGCTGCAGCAGGCTGAAGGGCTTCTCTCCCTTCCCGAGCACTCAGCCAGCCTCCCGGGCACTCTCCCTAGAGCTAGCCTGGCGCCTCTCCACGGGGCCCTGGGTGCGGGATCCATGCCTTCCTCAGAGTGCACTCTCCCCAGAGTTACCGCTGTGGGCTGGGGCCTTCCGCAGAGGTACTCTCCCCGGGGTGCTGGTGTGCGCGCTCAGCCAGGCCACCTCCAGCACCACGGGTGGGGGTGCCCACCCCTCCCAGTGCTATGGGGGTGCGCAGGGCTTCCCGCGCCCCCTCGGAAGTGCTGCCCGGCTGGGTGGGGAGGAGGCTGGAGCGGCTGCTGCAGGACAATTCCCCAAACAATGTCTCTCTTTTCACTTTTTTCTTTTTGAGAAATTTTCCTACTCAAGCCTGCTGCTCCGTACAGGGGCCTGGCCACTCTCTCAGCCCAATTCTCCAGCCAGACCGGGGACTATCAGGGTCAGGGCCCGTCAGGGCTCAGCTCTCAACTGTCCCCAATCGCCTCCACAGACTCCGCGGGTGCCCACAGGTCCCTGTGTGCTTGCCACTTAGACCTTTTTCCCCTCTCTGCGACTTCAAGCAACCAGGTCTCTCCCAGTGCTGCTCAAACCTCATTTAGCCAGGGAGGGCGCAGCTGACCCAGCTCTCTCCCGAGAATTCTGTGGCAGACCCAGCAGGCGCCCGGCCTGGGGCTGCAGCGGCCCTGGTCCCCACACTGGTCCCTGGAACCTTATTGTCATGAAGCACTCTCCTTACCGTCTGGCTTTTCAGTGTCCGCTACAATTTTTGGTCTCCTATTTTCATATATGCCGGGGTACCGTTGGCTGTTTGCTCTGTTGCTCCGCAGATCAGCTAGGTTTTTCTCCTGTGTGTAGGGGGAAGTGGAATCTGCTCCCTCCTACCTCACTGCCATCTTCCTCTCTCCTCCGGATGGTGGCTCTTGATTTACGACTTTGTGGTCTAAATAATCCCCATATTCATGCTTAATTGAATTTCAGTTTATGAAACAGAGGCGGGCGAGCAGGCCCGGTCTGGTCCGCCACCTGTTCGGGTGAACAGAGTTTTGCGGGAACTCACCCATGCCCACCACTCATGACACGGTCCCTGCTGCTGCTGTGTGTCACAACGGCTCAATGGTCGTGGCAGGACCACAGAGCCTCAAATACTTCGTTATCTGGCCCTTTCCAGAAAAGGTCCACTCACTGCTGTTCTAGACCACCAGTCCAAAAACTCAGGCTCCAAAAACAACCCTCAATTTAAGAAGTCTTCAGCATGTAATTTTTCATTTTTAATTGCACAATGTAGGTGTGATTTTAGGTGAATAAATGTAAACAGAGTATAACTTTTTTCTTTTTTTTTTTTTTAACCCGATTTTCTCCTCTTCAGTTGCAGCACACCCACCAGCCTCTGCTTTTTCCTTCCGGAGCCCCATGTCCTCAGAGCTCTTGTCCATGTTCGCCCTTGGGGGCTCAGGCAGGTCTCCAGGGCGGCCTAACAGGAACAGTCCTGACAGGCCATTCGCCTTTTATAATCCCCTTTCTCTGCTCTTGTGTGACTAACTGCTTCTGCTAACCCTCCAGCTTGCGTCTGTGCCTCAGCATCCAAGCCTTCCTGTGGGATCAGCAGGACCCACGGAGGCACATCCAGGTGGGGTCCCAGGAGCCGGGGCCGGACACCTGGGTGGGAGAGCCTGAGCTGAGGGCTGCCGAGGAGTGCGGAGCCAAGATCCGAAACCAGCGCAGGGAGAGCAGGGCTGGAACCCACCTCTCTCCTACAACCAGGGTTAGGAAACCAGGCTGCCATAATTTCCCATCTGCCTCAAGCTGCCCCTTCTCAGCAGGAGCGGGTCCTCCAGCTGGCTGGGTGTCTTTGTGATTTGGGCTCTTCCTGACAGCACTCTGGGTTCCCCTGCCGGTCACTGAGGCTCGGAGTGGAGGGTGGGGCTTTGGGGGGCCAGACCCTCCAGGCTCCAGGATGGACACTGGCTCCTCTTTGCGCACCGGCTGAGGGTGTGCAAGCCCAGGGCCAGAGCCCTAAGTGCTGCACTACAGACTGTTTGTGTCCCCCCAGATTCATAGGTGAAACCCTAAAGCCCGATGTGATGGCATTTGGAGGTGGGGCCTTTGGCAGTCCTAACGGTCATCCCTCAGAAATGGAATGAATGCCCTTGTCAAGTTGACCCCGCGAGCTCCCTCGCTCCGTCTGCCGTGTGAGGACACAGCAAGAAGCCGGCCATCTGTGAGCCAGGAAGCAGGTCCTCGCCAGATGCAGTTTTCCCGGGCCCTGATCTTGGACTTGTCCGCCTCCAGGACTGTGCGGAAAAAATGTCTGTTGTTCAAGCCACCCAGTCGGCGGTATTTTTTAATTGAGCAGCCCAAACAGACCAAGACAATCTGGCATGTGCGGAATTCCCTTGCAATTGGCTTTATAAAAAGAGAATAGTGGTTTTGGCCTCTGGCGTTTCCTTCGCTTGAGTCCTGTCAATAGGAATTTGACCAAAATACAGGGGCCAGCCGAAGAAACACCTGCTTGACTATGGTCAGTAGGGTAATAATATGGGTGTAACAACTTATAGTTTTAATTTGAACGTGTCACCTAAACTGTCATAGGGTGTGCTGGAGTGTGATATTGTTATGTTACAGGATGATATGCTTATGATTTTGTAATAGAAGATTTTGTAATAAAAAGGGAGCGTTACTTGTGCCAGACCCTGTGCTTTTGGCAAGCAGACTCCGCCTTCCCTTGGGGCGCGTTGACCAGGGCTGAGGCACTCCGGGGATTGTGTAACACACTGACCACGCTTCTCCTGAGCAGTGCACGAGGTGGCTGTCCTGGGTGGTCCCTGCCCAGCTCCGACTGTGACCTGCGTGTCCTCCGTCCTCTGCTGAACGCCAGCCGGGCCGGAGGTTCAAAGGCTGACTTCAGGGCCCATGCATGTAAATGCCCCTTCCCCCTTTTCTGCCTCCACCTTCTTGCAGAGAAATTTTCTTACTGGGAAGTAGAATTCTAGGTGTTGAGAGCTAGAAGGAACTCTAGAAGAAACTAATGCCCGGAGAAGAGGAGAACCTGCTCGGTCCACACTCTTCCGCTCAGTGAATGACACCAACACCCACCAGAGCCCGAGCCAGAGCGTGGCCCAGAACGTGGCCCAGAACGTGGCCCACCACACGCAGCCCTTCCCTTCCGCCAGCCTCACCTTCTAAGTGTGTTACACTTGTGTCCAATTCCCTCTCATGGGAGCGAATGTATTAACTTCATCTCAGCCACCTTCACTGCTCCACTTTCAAGTCCACATTAGCTTCCTTATGGTTTTATGCATGGCAGTCTGGGTAAATTCTTTTTTTTTTCTTTTTTTTAAGATTTTATTTATTTATCTTTAGAGAGGAAGGGAAGGAAAGAAGGAGAGAAACATCAATGTATGGTTGCCTCTCATGCATCCCCTGCTGGGAACTGGCCTGCAGCCCAGGCATGTGCCCAGACTGGGAATCAAACCTCGATCCTTTGGTTCACAGGCCCGCGCTCAATCCACCGAACTACACCAGCCAGGGCTTGATAAACTCTTAAAACAAAAATGCAGTGTTGTCATTCTCCCCTTTAAAACGTGTCCTGCCCTGACTGGTGTGGCTCAGTGGGTTGGGCATCATCCCACAGAGCAAGAGGTGGGCAGTTCCATTCCCAGTCAGGGCACAAGCCTGCATGGTGGGTTCAGTCCCTGGTTGAGGCGTGTGCAAGAGGCGACCTATTGATGTTTCTCTCGCACATGGATGTTTCTCTCCCTCTCTTTGTCCCTCCCTTCCTGGCTTTCTAAAAATAAATACATAAAGTCTTTAAAAAACAAAAACAACTCACTTTGAGCCCCATGTCTCCGCACTGCCCCACTTCACTTGGCTACACATGGGCGGCATTCCACGAATAGCAGTTGGAGTTAATCAGATTACTCAAGTGTATTCAGCACATCTTAGTCATAAACCTGTGACTCTGAACTCCTGGGCCAGCTCTTTTGTCCAGAAAGAGGTGGACTTCAGAACCCACCTTCCATGTCGGGCCATGGTGGCCCAACATGGACACGAAACTAATGCAAAATAACGAAAGTATACTTTAACTGAAAAACACACTTTAAAGTAACAGTAAAAAAGAGGAAAAGAAAAAAGGGTACAGAAAATAAGAAAATACAGTTACTCCACTGCTAGATGGAGAGGTTTTGAAATTCTCACGAGCACACTGCTCACCAGAACAGCTACCCCGGGGTCCCCCCATTGTCACCATCCCCTTTATAAGGACTTCAGTCATCCCTGCTTCCATCAAAAGGGTCCATGGGGAAAAAAGGGCAAGGGGAGACTTCCGGGAGAGAAAAGTGAGAGCGTGGACTAAAACTTTCCCTTGTCATTCTTTCCAAATAAGCTTTGTAGCTTCCAGAAAAACTGAACAGACACGGGAGCTGAGGCAGAGGGGAGAGGCTGCCCTGAGAAGATGTCAGAGAAAAGTACAGGCAAGCAGCCAAGCACTTGGCAGGGACCCTGTGGCCTGAGTCACCTACCTGCTTCTTCGTCACTTGGCTTCTGGTCTGTGGACCCAGCTAGACAGTGGCAAAGGTCCGTCCTTACTGGCGTCTCCTTAGGGCTGGGGAGGCAGGATCCAGCTGCTGGTGTGAGAGCAGCAGCACCATCAGGCTCCGTCTGGGGCTTGTGGAGGGGAAGCTCTGGAAGGGGAAGGACTGCGTACACAGCTCTGAACACAGCTCTCAGATGGGAGAGGGAGCAGAGGGAGGGAGAAATCAGCCAGGGCACCCGAGAAGCAAGGGTGCCAGAACCCTCCCCTCCGAACTCACAGGGAGTTTCTGTTCAGGAAACCCACCCTCGCCCAGCACGTGCTCACACGCCCTCCCCCGGCACAATCTCATTCCAGTTGTGTTTTCTTTTGTTTCCCAGGCTCCAGGAAGTGCTGGGTTCTGGATCTTCAGCGCTCTGTGTCTGATGTCCTGGAGACACCACCTGAAACTTCTGCAGCCGCTGCAGGGGATGCAAATGAGAGTTTTCTGAACACACTGAAGAAAGTTTTGGGTAGACTCGCAACTCCTAAGAAGGGGGCTGAGAGCCCCGGGGCACCAGGTCAACACACTTCCTCTAAGACAGTCTGGTAAAGTGACTTCATTGGCTAGGACACCGTCTTTGGTGGGTGCTCTGGGTGTGTGTTTGGAGGGTGGGGGTGGGGAGAGAATGATGCACTTGAAATAGTGGAGCATTTAGAAATCAAAAGGACAGGTAGAAATCAAAGGCATCATAATGATAGGTTCGGCTGTAGGTGTTGGCGGCAGCTATGTTCAATTGCAGACTCGAATCACACACTCTACAGCGGACGGAGAGGCTCAGACGCCTGGGGAGCTGGAAGTCACAGACGGAGCACCTAGCCCATCAGAGAACAGAAGAGATGGCTCACGTCTGAAAAAATGATCTCTGGAAGGAACACACAGAAATGTCCTGCGGGGCGGGCTGCGTTTCTGCTGGGGAAGGAACGGCAGGGAGGGTGTGGAATCCAAACGCCGGAGGGGGTGCATGCTGAAGTCTCTGGATAGGTCGGACACCGGCGCTGAAGGGGCTCCCCGCGCCAGTCACAGGATGGGTCTGCGGGGCGAAGCCATGCCACGGCCCCGGTGGACTGCACGTTCATTGGCACGTTCGTTGATTTTACACTTGACGACACACTTTCTTCCATAATTGTTTCCCCGGCATGGAGGGGGGCGGGGCCTGGCCGAGGAAGGTGAAACAGACCCGTATTCGGACTTGGGGACGGTGGGGCCCGCCCGGAGTGCCTGCGCAACCACTGGGAGGGTCCCTGATACACATCCTCTGGGGGTTTTCCACCCAGAAACGTGTTTTCTGCAGTATTGGGGGACTGTTCCTTTTGGCGTTCGCTCTCTTAATTCCCGAAGTCTCCCCCCCCCCCCCCCCCGCCCCGTCACTCCAAAGAACCTCAGCGCTGCCCTGGGGAGTAGCTCAGTTGGTTGGAGCGTCATCCCAATGTGCCAAGGTTGCAGGTTTGACCCCAGGTCAGGGCACGTATGAGAATCAACCAATGAATGCAGAAATAAGTGGAGCAACAAATCTCTCTCTCATCAATTAAAAAAAAAAAAAGACAAACCCCAATGCCCAGGCCACTGCCCTGCCCTCTCAGCTCCTGCGTTGTCAAAACAGGCTCAGGCCACCCATTGGGCTCTGGGGTTCCGTTTTTGGTGCTGAGTAGGATGTCAGCTCACAGGCAGCACAGCGGTGACCTGTCCCTAGAGTCCCAGAGGGTGAGCGCCCGCCCGGGATGCATGGGAGGTGGGCTTCGCTCCTCACCTCTCACATGCCGTCTAGGTCCCAGAAGTCCTGAGCTCCCCGAGGATGGCTTCCAGGAGCAGTGTATCCTCCTCATCAGCACGGCCACCATCCTGCTTACCCCCCTCCTCCATGGCGAGCTTCCTTCCGGAGAGGATGCTGAGGGGCTGCTCTGGGTAAGCGCCCCCTGCCTGCGAGCTTCAAAGCCCCAAAGGCTGAGCACATGGAGCACACAGCAGCCCTATGGGAAGGTGGGCCTGGAGGAGGCAGGGGACGGAGCCCCCAGCAGCCCTCGGAGGAGCTCTAGCCCCTCTCCCAGCTCAGATGTGCTGGGATGGCAGGGAGAGACCACAGCGGGGCGAGGCCTGCCTGCAAGAAGCAGCTGCAAGCAGGGAGCTCCGCCAGAGAGCTCCTGCCACCCTCACCTCACCACTCAGGTCCAGCAAGGTCGCTGCGTGGCAAGTAGCACAGGAGGGCTGATACCCCTGCTTGGGCTCCCAGCCAGCGTTCCCTGGACTATCCCACGTCATTCCTTCCCTGTCCCCAGGTGGGGGAGGGGGAGGAGCCCTCTTTGCTCTATCACCTTGCAGACTGCCAGGACCTTGTGTGATAGTGACACCCAGTGGAGACATACACACTAGCTCTCTTCTCCCTAGAGACAGAAATTGGCCTGTCCTGGGCTTCACCCCAGAATCCTGAACAGACCCCCGTCTCCCCAGGACCCGGTGGTGAGTCCTGTCCTGGTGCTGACACCCTGGGGTGGGAGGAAGGGCTCACTGGACTGAAGTGGACAGAAGGGCCTGAGAGCTGACAGCCGCCACCTTGGGACCCTCAAGGCCACAGCCAGTCATGTATGACTCACCAACTGTCCATATCTTGTTTGTTAAGGGAAGTGAATTTAGGGAGAGAATGTCCTAAGAAGGCTGAGTTCACAGCAGGGACTACTGAGGAACTGGATGACTCACTGTCCCTAGAAATCTTTAGAAAGAAGACAGCTGCCTGCCATCGACGAGGAGCAACTGGGGACAGCATGGCCCTGAGGACCCAGGGCACAAGTTCCAAGAGAGGCCCCCATCCATGTGTCTGCTTACTGAAAGTTACAAATCAAGCCAAAAAACCATGAATGCCCGCATCTTACCGCCCCCCCCCCCCCCCCCCCCCCCCCCCCCCCCCCCCCCCCCCCCCCCCCCCCCCCCCCCCCCGCCCTGATGAGTGCGCTGCGCCCACAGAAGCCTCGTCAGCTGCTGGTTCGTGTTTAGGATTCTCTGACCCCTGCAAGTCTGTGCTCAAACTCGGTGGAGGGCAGGCTGCAGCCCACCTGACCTGTGACCCCACTTTTGTCCTTGGCTGCATCCCACAATGTGAGAGCCCTGGGTGCCTGCGAGCAGACACCCATCTGCACATCCAAGCTCTGGCCACCCCTCCCCCATCAGCAGCTGCCCTTGGCTACCCTCCTGCTGGGCTTGGGCCACACGCCTGGGGAAGAGCCCAGCACCTGCTCTGCAGGTGGCATTTGGGCTGGGAGGCCAGGACCTTGGAATGACAGTGTGGTCGGGAAGTGGGGATGTCTCTCCATGCTGACAGGCCTTCTTGGCCCCACAGACTCTATGCTCCATGGGGAGAGGGCCTGTTCAGAGGAGGGGTGGAGTGGGCCCCCCTAGCCAAGCTGGAAGGGTGCTAATGGGCAGGGCAGCTCAGCCACTCACGCTGTCCTCTACTGGTAAGCCATCAGCAGATAGACCTGCAAGCCTTGGAAATAGCGCCCTCTGTTCCCCTGTCCCAGTCCTCACTCTCGTCCCTGGTCTCCAGTGCTCCATTGGTAAGACCCCACCAGGAAACTGGGGCACAATGCATTAGACCCTCCACACAGGCGGACATGGAATAGAAGGCTGCCACTGTGGATATGTAGCAAGCCAGGGTCAGGAACAGCAGAGGAATCGCTTCTGCCCTCAGGCCCAAGGATGGGGAGGGAGGAGGTACTGGAACCCAGGACAAGAGAGCCCTGTCAAGCAGGATGATTTGAAAAATGCACGGGCCTTTGGTTGAGGGGTACAGCTAATCAGGGAGACTCACAGGTGGGGAGCCAAGTGACCGAGTCCATGGCCCGCAACCCGACCTCCCTCTAGTTCCCAAGGGCCACACTCAGCCGAGCCAGAGGGCATAGGACAGTGATGTGGCTCAATTAGTTCGGCTCCCAGGTCTAAACATAGAATGGAGAAGGGCGAAAGGTGGATGGATCTGGAAGGACAAACAGAAAGCATCTGGGACAGACACTAAACAGTGACTCAGAGAAGGATCAGTAACAGAAGGTGAAAGGTGGGCATCTGTGAACAGTTCGCTGTCGTGATCAATGAAAACTGAGGTCTTCACCATGACGTGCACATTTGATAATGCGCTACGTGGTGACTGGGACCAACAGGCACGCAGATCACATGGACCATGCTGCACCAGTGTCCCAAAGGTCTGGAGTCAGCCCAAAGACACCCAGCGTACTCCTGAGAATCTGCGGCTAGAATCCAGCCCCCACCTTGTCCCACATCCCAGCCCAATACTGACAAATGGAGTCTACGCACGGCGTAGGGAGGGAGAACGGGGTGGGGGTGGGGAAATGGAACCAGGGTTTGTGCGTGTTGGGTGTGAAAGGACAGTGGACACCTGAAGGGAAGTCGGCAGCCAGCAGCTGGACCTGCGGGGCCACAGCCCATAGGAAAGCACTGCTGACCTGCTCCCGAGGCCTGAGCACCGGACCCAGGAGTGGGAGGCGTCTGCACCTCCTCTCATCAGAAGCGGGCTTAGGAACCGGATGCCCACACAGAGGCCCGAATCCCGCCGTTTCCTCCCATTTCCTCCCTTTCCTACCCACTGGCTCTAGGCCCTGACCACAGCCTCAGGCACCTGAGCCCTTCTTCTACCATCCGCACACTTCAAGGCCACTGCCCTGCCTTGCTTAGTTCCTCTGAAACCTAACAACAAGGGGGATACACCTACAAGGACCAGATTCGAAATGAAACACCAGGTGGGCCGCACTAAAACAAAAATCAGAAGACAATTAAAGGCATGAAGCGAACCGGCTGTGACATCAGACAAGAAAATGGAACCCCTGCATGGTTTCCCCCGAAATACCATCTGATGGGAGAGTGAGAAGCGGGTTTTGCGGAGTCTCTGACACGAAGCTGCGCCCCCTGCTGATACTCGCTCAGCAACCCACCCCTCCCCGTCCACCCTTCCAGCCCCACCCCCACCCCCAGACGCTGCAGGGCTCGCGGTGAGCCCGTGGACCAGAATGGGAATGTGCCAGCTTTCTCCTCACTGCCGGCAGGTTTCCTGATTAACTTGCGGATCCTGTCACTGCTTCGGAGTGCAGCGCTGCCTCCGCTATTTTTAGGGGCTTGTACCAGGCACCCACCTGTCCCCTGGCCAGCTGTCTTCACCGGTGACTTAGACGTGGGCACGGCGGCTCACACGGGAAAGGAATGGCACATCCAGGAGCAGCCCACCTCGCTTCTTTAGGGCTCTTTGGCCCTGTATCCACTCCCCACCTCCCCTGCCCCGGAGTTTCCAGATCAGCTCCTAGCCTCCACGAATCCATCAACCAAGACCGTGGCTCTAAGAAGCCAGCCTAGGAGAAAAGCGTAGGAGATTGAACTGAAGACACCAGAGGCTAAATAAGCCATGAGGTCTCTGCCAGCAAGAGGACTTAAGTGACAGTGACAGTGAGTCATGAAAACCAAGTCCTGGCGTGGGCCAGCAGTGCAGTCCTGTTCCCCAGTCATTCACACACTGCGCCCCTGGTCCTGGCCAATCATCTGGCAAGCGGGTGCCACTGTCACAAAGGTAACAAGTGGGAATGAATTTTCACAGTCACTTAATCCAACCCCCTCACTGGATGGATGAGGAGACTGTGACCCAGAAGAGCAGAATAACTTTCTCGGCATCACACACAGAGGTTACAGGTTAAACAAGCCAGGACACGGGTTTTGTAACACTCCCTTTACCACATGTCAACAATATGTGTTTGACCACCGGGGACGCAAAGTCCAGGTCCTCCTTGAGAGTCAGGAAAATCAGCCTCCTCTACAGAGAGGAGAAAATCATTATGTTATTAAAGAGGTCCTCTAAGGAGGGTGCCTCCCCACACAGGAGCCGTCTCCACTGTGTCATGCAAATTACAAAAGAAGATTGAGTTTGGTGTTTTTCTCTTTTCTTTAGCTTAAGAACCTCACATTTAGACCAAAAGAGAAGGGCTGAGGGTGTGACAGACATACGAGGTTTCAGTGAAGACAGTGACAACCCCTGATAAGTAAGAATGGGCTTTCACTGAAAATACTAGAAGGGTGAACCCCGAGAGAGATTAAAGTGAGTGCAATTTTCAAAGGAGATGAAGAAACTTGTATTTTAGAGAAATTAGTGTCCACTGACTACTTCTATATCTTCATTTCCATTTCTTTTCTTTTCTAAAAAAGATTTTATTTATTTTTAAGTGAGGGGAAGGGAGGGAGAAGGAGAGAGAGAGGCATTGATGTGAGAGAGAAACATTGATCAGTTGCCTCTTGTAGGCGCCCTGACCAGGGACTGAACCTGCAACCCAGGCATGTGCCCTGACCAGAAATCAAACCAGCGACCTTTTGCTTTGTGTAATGACACCCGACCCACTGAGCCACACCGGTCAGGGCCCCATGCATTTGCTAACCCACTATTTCCACCTTCCTTCTGAAAAAGGTCATCGACAACCCTCCAAGTTCCCAAATCTACCAATTGTGTTCAGTCCAGCCTAACTGGCTTCCACTGCACAGGACTTAACTGACCCTGATGCTGTTTTCTCCCTTACTTTCATGAAGCCATTTTTTTTTCTGGTTCTTCTTTCCTGTCTCCTCTCAGTCTCACCCTTTGGTGTCCTCTGAGATCCCATTTAACGGCTCCTCCCTCCCCCACCCGGCTCCTCCCTAAATGCTTACAGCCCCATACTACCCACCAACTGAGGACTCCTAAATGGCGCCCTTACCTCTGTCCTCCTTCTTGAGTTCTAGTGTTTGTTTATCTGTTTGATTGTTTGTGTGTTTGTTTTGTGTGGGCACACACACGTTTTCACTACAGACTTGCTCCCACCAAGTCAGACTCATCACTCTTGCTCCTGAACCAGCGGGTACGCAATCATGCAAATCAAAGACACCTGTCATCTCTGTCCCCTTCCCTTATTTGATCTTTCCACCCAGACATAAGTCCTGCCATTATCCCTCAGAAATGTCTTAAATGTCAATTACTTTGATTGTGGGGAGGGGGAATGAATCAGTATTTGCCTCTTTATTCTCATTATCTCAGTTCAGACTCACGTACACTTGCTTACCGGGGTGACTGCGATAGTTTTTGTTTTTTTTTTTTTTTCATTGTGGTCAAATATGCACAACATCAAATGTACTGTTCTGTCCCTTCCTGAATGTGCAATTCAGCGGCATCATGTGCTTTGGCATTGTTGCGCCACCCCTCTCCACAACTTCCCTGTAACCCCCATCTGAAACTGCACCCATGAAAGAGAAGCCTTCATTCCCCACCCCTGCCCCCACCCTCAGCCTCCGGTAACAGCTACGCTCCTTTGTTTCTCTAGGAATCTGACCCCTTTATATACCTTCTATAAGAGGAATTACATGTTTTTTGTGTCTGGCTTATTCTCAATAGCCTTTTAACTGGTTTCATCACCTCCAATTTTCTTCTCCTCCAACTCTTTGGTACAGTGCAACCAAAGTACCTTTCTAAGGTGGGAAAAGACCTACTCTTGTGCGCTGACTGCAAGAGAAAGCCTACGCTCCTCAGCAAGGTGGTCCAGGCCTTTCGAAACCCCGCCGCACCCTGCCTACCCAGCTCCACCTCCTGCAGTCACACCGCTCCGCCTGGGAAGCCCTCTCAGGTCTTTCTCACTGTCTTGCACCTGCCACCTCCCCTGATCGGAATGCCGTGGCCTCTCCGTGCCCTGTGCCCTCCCCCAAGTCCCACTTACTAAGTTGAGTTGGTCTTCAACTTAGCAAACCCACTCATTCTTCGAAGCCCAGCCTCTGTGTTCCTTCCCCTGTGAACTTGTCCCTCGTCCCCATGACCGAGCTGACCCTTCCTCCACCTGTTACATCACTTTGCCAACTAGGCCTGATGAATGTGTCATCATGTCTCATATGTTTCCCAATCCTGTATTGATGTTAGTCTGCCCCGAAGCCTGTGATTTCCTAGGGGTCAGGAACACATCTCTTCGTCCTTGGCACGCTAGCTGGTGGGGTGCCCAGTAACTGTGGGCTCAGGAACAAAATATTAACCCATCTACAACTGGGTTAAAATTCAGCCTTCTCTGATATAGAAGGGCCCATTACGTGGTCCCTAAAAAGCTTCTTAGATGCAGGATTTCAAATATACTCCAGGTACTCTGCACATACCATATAGGACATCTTCTTCCAAAATGAGAAGCTGGGGTAACAGTTGTTATCCCAACATCTTGTTCTGATTAGTAGCTCTTTAAATGTCAAATACAATAAGGGTAATTGCTCACAGTTGTCATCTTGACAGTCTGAGGCAAGGAATCGCAAGGCACCGGCTCTCCCTCCAGGAGGGTTGCCAGCTGAATTCACACCTGGCAGCCACTTGAACTGAGGGTCTTCTTCTGTTAAGATTTTATTTATTTATCTATTTTTAGAGAGAGGGGAGGGGAGGGGGAAAGAAAGGGAGAGAAACATCAATGTGTGGTTGCCTGCTGTACACCCCCTACTGGGGACCTGGCCTGCAGCCCAGGCATGTGCCCTGACTGAGAATCAAACTGGCAACTCTTTGGTTCACAGGCCAGTACTTAATCCACTGAGCTATACCAGCCAGGACTGAACTGAGGGTCTTCTTTGAAGGGAAAGTGAAGATGCCATTCCCAGGCATGCCCTCTAGGGTGCGCTGTGGCCTCAGGGGTCTGCCTAGGGGCTCTGGAACAGGAAAGAAACCCTGTGGCCAAACGCTTCTTCCCATATT
The DNA here is from genome assembly GCA_004027475.1 of Anoura caudifer. Classification (NCBI taxonomy): domain Eukaryota; kingdom Metazoa; phylum Chordata; class Mammalia; order Chiroptera; family Phyllostomidae; genus Anoura; species Anoura caudifer. The sequence goes on from PVKU01000080.1 coordinate 29,887, forward strand.
CCCAGCCACCAGCCTAAAGCTTGACAGCAGTACTTCATGAGAAGAAACTATTTTGGAGCAAATTGTGAGGCAATCATTCTTTGTATCTGTAGTGTACTTTATTTCGTTTTCAAATATTTCCTTTCAGCCTCGCAGCCAAACGAGCACAAAGATCCTGGCGTGGAGGGGAAGAAACGGCGGCCGAGGGCGGTACTGCAGCCTCCCCAAGGCCGCAGAGGAAGCTGGACACTCTCCACTGTTTCACATCAGGGGCCGCTCGGGTACTGCCGGGAATCTTGAGGTTATTTAAGGTTATGACGACTTAAGTTGAAAATATTTTCTCCCAGAACGTGTTGATCTAATTTCATTACATAGTGTTTTAGTTTATACAAGTCTTAAATTTACATTTAGGTCATCGATCAATATTCTTCCTTTTGAGTATTGTATTTTGTGTTTCGCTTGCAAATGCTTTCCTTATCCCAAGGCTGATCACATAGTCTTCTGCTTCTTTGATATGACTGTATATTCGCTGCTGGATTATGTGCTCAATGGTGGTCTCATACCCGAGTGTGAACCCTAGGAAAGAGGGAGCTCAGTCCGCTTCATTCCCAACCGCACCCCTACTGCCTCCGGGCACAGTAAGTGTTTAGAGTGGGAAAAAAAGTGATGTGGATATTGTTAACATGAAAATACACATATCCCTGGAAGAAAATCAGTTTTTAGAATTTGGCTACTGCGAATTTTATTAAAAATTTCTGCGTACCTTCTGTTAAATTTTACACTTAAAATTTCTAGCTATTGATAACTGCGGTGATCTCAAAATAATCATAAAATCTTGACTCTCGGAAGAAACTTCAGGGATCATCGAGGGGGCCCAGCTTCTTAGCGAGTGTGGTGTTCCTCTGAGTGGCTCCGTCCGTCCCCTGACAACGGGCTGCGTAGTTCACGCGTGCAAGTTCACGGGCACCAAGATGGGTCCCAGTAGACAGTAGCATGGCTTAAGAGCGCCCCCTACTGTTGGCCTTCTGAGGCCCAAAGGTCAGGGTGAGCAATTTGATACCTTGGCTCCTCTAAAGCCTCAGCCCCGGAATTTTCTGCCAGGTCTAGAAAAGCTCCGCATCGTCTCCGCCTCCTCTCCTTTCTTTTGCTCTAAGACTGATGACCATTTGGGGGCAACATCGCAGTACTGTGATTGATATTTCATATATCTGTTAGCTTCCACTTGGGCCTTGCTACTTGCTACCCGCTGCTTTTATCCTAGCCATTCTTCTACCTTCCTGCTTCATTCCCAGAAGTGGTAGTGGAAGCTTTCGGGTGTTCCCAAGCTCCATCCAAACCTCAATTCTGTCTCCAGCCCCCTGCGTATACTGAGCTTACAGGTTCCCTTAACATTTCTACTTTTCTCAAGACCCTCTCTTTTACCTGCTCCTGTCTCAGAGAGAAAAGTACCCCCCTCCCCATGAGGAAACGTCCGCGTGTGCTCTTGATTCCAATTCATTTGGCTTTCTTGTTCCAATTTACATTTTCAAATAATTTTGCCTCCTCTGACTTCTAACAGGCTTATGACTTCCTTTGAGGAGGAGGGGGGTGGCTTCCTTTCCTCTGACTTGGCTCTCAGATTGTGTCGTCATGGTCTCCGCATCAAAATTCTTTGCAGCGCATTATCTCCGATTCTTTAATTCCTGGCTAGTCTTCGTTCTGCAGCCTTCTGCCAGCTCGCTTCCAGTAGCAGCACTGGACCCAAAGCAATCCGTTGAAGACCATTCCTGCTCTCCAGCCAATCAAATGCAATTACAGTCATCACCCACAGCTTCCTTCCTTCCTTGTTCCATTCATTCAAACTGAACATCAGGCAGTATGCTAAGCCCTGGGTATGTGTAGATGGAAAGAAACTTCCCTTCATCCATGAAGGTGTGTAGAAGGTACAAGGGGAGGCAGGACCACCCCGATCTGCCTGGGCGTGTGAGAGAGAGCGCCAAAGAGCAGACCGCCAGTGTGAGGGCGGGAGTGGTGTACACTCCCAGGCTGAGAGAACACAGGTGCATGGTCCCCTGCGATAAAAAATACCATTCTGTCTGTTAGGGGGGAAGGGACTGGGGGCCACACCAGCAAAACACTAACTTTCATTATGAAAATATTGGGGAGGTGGACTGGAGATTGGACAGGGAAGTGACGCGCCCCATTGCAGATGCTCCGAACCCCAGGGGCTAGCTTGTGTGTTGTCAAGTCATCACGAGGACGTCGTGAACAGGGCAGCCTCACCCCCTGCACCCCTGTCCTCTGCCTCACAGTGCTCAGCTTCCTTCCAACTGGATCCCAGGTTGGATGCTGCTGCCGAGTCACACAGGTGAGAAGCAGCCACTTTTTGAGGGCAGAGCAGGTGGCAGCCCCATTTTGAGGGCAGGGCAGGTCTGGGCAGGTGGCAAACGTGGGGTGTGAGAGCCGCTTCCCGGAGCCCTGAAGACACCACGCCAGAGCTGCAGGCGGCCACGAGCTCTCTCCCATGACCCCTGCGCTTCCAGGTCTCCTGAGAGCCAGCAGAGGTCCTCCTGCCCTTCCTCTCCCAGCCCTTCCGGTGGCTGGGAAGGCCTTGTGTCCCGACGAAACCCTGACTCACACAGAATACCACCTTGAATGACTCTGCCCGGAAATGGCCACCTTGAATGACTCTTGCCCGGAAATGGTTCACTCAGTCCTCCATTTCCCAGCGTTCCTCTCTTCTTCTCCCAAGATTTCTGCCTCCCCCCCACCCCCTGCCGCCGCCCCGCACAGATGACTCCCAAACTGTTGTTTCTATATCTGGCCTCGCTCCTAAGCTCCACACCCCAACTTCCAGCTATGTCCTGGGCACCGCCAGCTAGATGACCTGCTGGAACCCCAGACTCAACAAACCCAGAAATAAGAATCATCTTCCTTTTAAACCAGTTCCTTTTCATGAGTTCACAGCTCTCCTAAGTACCACACAGTTATTTATTACAGTTGTTTGGCTCAAAAACCACTTAGTACACACAGGGTCCGGCAGAAGTAAGGCCTGCTTGAGTGTGGTTGGGAGGGGAACGATATGGGTGCAATGATTTATAGTTTCAATTTGAACGTTTCACCTAAAATGTCACATGGTGTGCATGAGTGTGATATTGTTACGTTACAGAATCACATGCTTATGATTTCGTAATGAAAGATTTTGTAATAAAAGGGCGTTACTTGTGCTGGACCCTGTATTTCATTTCCATTCAGGTGAAATATTTGCTGAGAGGCTAGTACATGCCAGGCCCCTTACTAAGGGCTGGGAATATGCTGGTTAAGAGTTCCCTGCGCTCAGAGAGCTTACGGTCTAGTGGAGGATCTAGGAGAAACCTAAGGAAGTTCTGAAATCGTTTTCCTTAATCTTTAACTATATCCAATAACTTGAAAAATCCAAGACTCCGAAATCTCTCTGGAATTGCTCCTCCTCCTTCCTGTCTCAACCCTCTTACCAACCAATAGCCAATAACCTTCACCTGGGCTGGTTCTCTTGTTGAGTAGCTAGTCTTTTATTACACCATGGGTATTTTTTTATGTTTTGATACAATATACGCACACACCATATTTTGTGGACAATTTTAGGGGGTCACTGACAGCCCTTTTCAGGCCGATCCTTAGATCCCTTGGGTTCTTTCGTGAACCCAAAGAACCCCACCTCAGCCTTGCTCCCACCCTCACCATTTCCACCCAAGGCTGTATAAATGGGCCGGCACAAATAACGCCCCCTTTTTATTAAAAAAATTGGAAGCATGTAATTCCGTAACATAACAACGCCACACTCAAGCACAGCACATGACATTTTAGGTGAAATGTTCAAATTAAAACTATCAATTATTACACCCACGTTATTCCCCTACCAACCACCCTCAAGCAGGTGTTAATTCTGCCGGGCCCTGGATTTACAAGCCCGGTCCTGCCACCTCTCTTTCCTGCTAACAAACAGTCAGTGCTCATTTCTAAAGCAGCAGCACCCAACGCATCTCAGGCCTTCTTCCTTCAAGCCCCAGCTTCCTTCCACGCTGACATGCAGCCCCTGACCCTGCTCTGCGCAGCCTCCAAGTCTTCCTTTGCTCAGGCTGCCCCCTGCCCTGCCCCCACCTAAGTCTCAGCCTGTCCAAAGCTTTCACCCCTCTGACATCTGTACTCTGACACTCACGCGTACTCCTGTTTCACAGTCAACCACGGAAGCTTTTCCACAGTATGAGAGCAGGGATCCCCCTAGCACCTGCCACAAAGCCCGGCCCCAAGTAGACATTTGAGAACACGTGAGACTGAATTAAACCCAAATCTCTCTTTTTTGTCTTAGTGCCAGTTGCGTGTTTTATCCTGTTTCCTACGTAACTGTCCTTAAATAGTTGAAGACAATTACCTTGGCTTTATCCCTTCTCTGTACAAAATCCAGAAAATACTGGCTAACTTGGTCATCTAATTCAATCTAAACAAAATTCAAGACAAGCACAAAATAGTTAAACAAGCCCTCAAGGATTCTAATTCCCAACCACCCTTTGACCCACTCTGACCTGTGATGAATGCCCTTCATACCCTTTCTTCCTACCACTTCGCTAAGATCGGGGGAAGCAGAGAATAGCCCCCGACCTTAGTCACGTTATAAATATGAACAAGAAAGCTGACAAGTACATGGGGCTCTGAGACAGAAGGGGAGTGAGGCAGAGGCACGGGTAGAAGTAGCCGAGGTCAGCCAACAGGCAGTTCCCTCTCCACCGTAAAACCTGTGGCCCAGGGCAGGAACCCGGCCTCTTTGGGCCTGTTTGTCTTCTTTTGCATATGATGGAGCTAACAGCCAAGGAATTCACGCTGATGAAACAAACAACAACGAAAAATAAAAAAGGAACTCTTCTGGACTATGTGTAACATGCCAGGCATTTCATAAACATGATTTTAGTTTTGCAAGCTGAAAATAAGAAAACACAGATCATTTATTTCTCTTTAAATGCTCTTAAACTATTTATGAGCCTTCGAGTTTTTAAATCTCCCAGACCCGCCTCCCACTCCCCGCCCCCACACAAATTCTACTTGGCCAATTAATTTCCATTGGTCTTAGACACCAACTTCCTGCCACCGCGGAAGGAGGTGCGATGTCACTTACAAACACCTGCCCATTGCGCTCAAGTCCCCTCAGAGATGAATCACATGCAGATTGTGTTCTTCAGAATGGTTCTTATTAGGTGTTCCCTGAACATCTGGGCCGATGTTTATGTCCTTTCCCAAAGAATTTGGGCTTCCACCAATGGATATGATCAGTTTACTCTTGAAAGGGGTCTTCTAACCATATACTCATGTCTTGAAATCAACTGGTTCAGAAACAGCTTTACAAACGTTATCTTCAAAGGCAGCTCTTCCTGGTAGGAACCAGCCTGGGTACCTGAAGCCTAGGTCTGGACTAAAGCAACAATGTGTTAAACATGAAGAATGAGTACTGATTTTTACAACAAAGTAAGTATTTGGTTTTTTAAAAGAGTTCATGCTAATGATCTCAGTCATCTTCCACTTGGATAGAAACAGCTGCATCTGACGCAGGGTACTTCTCATAGTTCACACACCTTAAGTATAATCGGGACCTTGAATTGAATGATGCTGGTAAGAAACTTGATGGAAAACTTAGATAACATGCAGACTATGCCAGGTGTTTAAGTTCAGGCCAGCCGCTTTGGACAGTACTAATGGCATTCGGTTGTATGTTGGTTATCAGAGCATAAACCTTCCGGGAATATCAATACATTGTTGACACTTACTACCTATTTGCAAAATACAATTCGTGTACAGTTAAGGGCAGACTATTTTTTCCTCCTCTGCAATTCCTAGAGTGGTTCTAATGCAATGCGGCCTAGAAAATGACTGACATCCACCTGAACTCACAACCCTCCCACCAAATTGCAATCAAAGGCAAGTAACACTTGCCCTTAACATCTGGACTAAAATTTTAACCATTAAAATACTCTCCTGTATGATGAACCTTCAGAAAACAAACTACTGGCTGGAAATCAAAAGAACTTCACTGGAAAAGAGGATGTTAGAGAGCGAGCAACCATTTCTTGCCATTTGAGCCCAGAAACGCACAACCTGGTGACTAGTGTTCGCTGCCCAATAGCGAGAAGCTCCCTCTACTTGCGGCCTATTAGCTTGTCAAACCATAATTAAGATGGTAGATTAAACCTACATACTTGATTTTATCTCTTCCTATAGGTCTACTGAAATTAGAATAAGGAAAAAAGACAAGGAAAGCATGAAAGAGGACAAGAACAAACATGGCAACCTGGCAAGCCGATGGTTGCGTGAACTTGCTGGGCTGACCTGAGAAGCCGAGACCCAACCTATTTTACATCATGCAGTCTCCACTGGCACAGACACCGACTGTGCCAGGTGCCCCTAGAACCTTGGAGAAGAAGTGCAGGGTAGGGCTGAAATAAGGGTTAGTGAGAAAGACGTTTTACGAGCCTAGTTCCCAGAGTTCCGGCCAAGATGGATGCATTGGTAGGAACCCTTCGCTTCCTCGCACAACCAAAAGGAGGATAACACCAATCTAAAATCAATTAACAACTGGAAGCATCAGAAAATCAAACTGCATGGAACTTTGACAACCAAGGAGTTAAAGAAAAAATTCAGCCAGAACAACTGGGCCAGTAAGGAGCTGGACCGGGCAGGTGGGGCTGACTTAAGGGGATGCTGAGACTCAGAGCTGACTGTGGACTACAGCGGTTGCCATGGTGAGAGAAACTCCCAGTCTCACACAAGAGTCTGGTGCAAAGTGCGCTAGAGCGGAGCACGCCAGCAGCAACGTTCCCTCTCTGGCCCCTCCCCCACAGGCAGCTGCGCAGCAAGGAGGGTTGCCCTGCCTGGGGGGATACCTAAGGCCCAGCCCCTTACAACCTATCAGCTGCGTCAAGACAAAGAAATATGGCCCAAATGAAAGAACAGAGCAAAGCCTCAGAAAGAAAACTAAGCAATGAGAAGATAGCCAGCCTATCTCATGGAGAATTTAAAGCCCTGGTAACCAAAATGCTCGTAGATCTGATTGAGCTTGGTTGAAAAAACAGATGAAAGAAACCCAAAATGAAATAAATCAAAACATTCAGGGAACCAACAGGGACAGGAAGGAAACCAGGAGTCAAAGCAATGATTTGGAACAAAAGGAAAAAATAAACATCCAACCACAACAGAATGAAGAAACAAGAATTCAAAAGTGTGAAGAGAGTCTTACAAACTCTGGGACAACCTGAAGTTTTCCAATAGCCAAATTATAGGGGTGCCAGAAGGAGAAGAACAACAGCAAGAAGTTGAAAACTTATTTGAACAAATAATGAAGGAGAACTTCCCCAAGCTGGTGAAGGAAATAGACTTCCAGGAAGTCCACGAAGCTCAGAGAGTCCCAAAGAAGCTGGACCCAAAGAGGAACACACCAAGGCACATCATCATTAAGTTATCCAAAATTAAAGATAAGGAGAGAATCCTAAAAGCAGCAAGAGAAAAGGAGACAGTTACCTACAAAGGAGTTCCCATAAGACTGTCAGCTGATTTCTCAAAAGAGACCTTCCAGGCAAGAAGAGGCTGGAAAGAGGTATTTGAAGTCATGAAAGTCAAGAACCTACATCCAAGATTGCTCTATCCAGCAAAGCTGTCATTTAGAATGGAAGGGAAGATAAAGTGCTTCTCAGATAAGGTCAAGTTAAAGGAGTTCATCATCACTAAGCCTTTATTATAGGAAATGTTAAAGGGACTTATCTAAGAAAAAGAAGATAAAAAATATGAACAGTAAAATGATAACAAACTCACAACTATCAACAAATGAACCTAAAAGAAAAACAATGAAAACAAAAACTAAGAAAACAACTAGAACAGGAACAGAATCAGAGAAATGGACATCACATAGAAGGATATGAGTGGGGAGGGGGAAGGGAGGAATGGGGGGGGGACAGGTACAGGGAAGAAGGAGCATAATTAGTAGGCATAAAATAGGGAGAGATAAACACTGGTATAGGAAACAGAGGACTCAAAGAACTTACATGTATAACCCATGGACATGAACCAAGGATGGGGGAGAACACCGGAGGGTTAGGGCAGGATGGAGGGGGGATAAAAGGAGAAAAATTGGGAAGACTGTAATAGCAAAATCAATAAAAAATACTTAAAAAATTTTTAAAAACAGTCTAGTTCCCTAGATTCATTCCCCAATGCCACATGATAGAGTAGCCACATTTATCCTAAGTGGGCTGATATTTGGAGATGTAATCTCTAGAGAGGAAAGAACTCAAAACAGGGATTAAATAAACACAGGCATCATGAACACAGAGACCACCAACACAGCTCCGGCAGGGGGGCCCCTACCCCCTGGGCCAGCCACTGAGAAGCTCTTCTCTCTGGAATCTGAACAGCCCCAAAGAAAAGGACTGAAACATTCTCAGCAGGGGTTCCCCAACACAGAGCCCGCTCAGGTCTCCCAACAGTGAAGTTCAAACTTCCAACAGTGAAGTTCAAGCCTTCATGTTTTCGAACCTCCTACCAGCTTTTTAGTTTTACTCAGGAACGTATAACTCAGGATTCCCAGGGACCCGAGCAGTCCCTAACATGGAAGATAGAGATCAAAGCAAACAATCAGCTAAAACCAACTTGGAGAAACAGAACACCAGGAGAATGAAACTATCAACAGTTAAGTTGAGATAAAACTTCCTAGAAAGGAGAGCAAAAGACAGAGATGGAAAATTGGGGGGGGGGGGATAAAAAACAGGTGTATGACACCTGAATACTAAGATTTTTAGAAAGATAGAAGACAGAAAAAATAATTGCAAGAAATTCACCACTGGAGCAAGTCAAGAAAATTTCCCAGAACTTAAGGACACAAGTTGCCAGATTTTAAAAGCCTACAGTGTGCCGAGCACAATGAATTAAAATAGACCCACCCCAAAGAACATCACTGTGGAATTTCGGAGCACAAGACAATTTTGACAAGCTTTAGAGAGGGAGGGAAAAAAAAAAGATTACACATAAAGGTTCAGAGCGACTTTGGATTTTTTTTAACAGCAACAGTGGAAAAAGACAACAGAGAACTGCCTTCAAAATTCTAAAGGAAAAAAAAATCTACAATTTAGATTCCAATATCCACCAAACTGTCAAGTGAGACAGAGTATTTTCAGATGTGCCAATTACTAAAATATGTATCACCCACACACTTTTCTTCAGTTACTGGAGGATGTCACTCCAACAGAACTAAAGAATACATAAAAAAAAAAAAAAAGACTAGGATATAGCATATAGGAACATGATGGGGGTGTCAGGGGAAGACACAAGAAAGGAGAGATGAAATACTAGGGACAGCATCTGTGCACCAGATCTCAGTAACGCGACCCAAGAGACAGACATCAAAGGCTGTCAGTACCAAGACCCTCACTGCTGTACTGTTGTACCAACAGACTGCCCGAGTTGGTCTGGTCCTGGTTCTTGGCTGCACTTATCCGATTCTGACCAGGCCTGATGAGATAGATCAGTTCTCCTCTCCATGCCCTGAGGAGCTGACCAGCTGACAGTGTGAACCAACCCAGTCCTCCGGAGAACCAGCAGGAAGCTTGGTGAGAAATCACACCCTCTCCCCATCACCCTCCCAGGCCAGACTCACGCGACCGCCCTGTCGGAATGCCCCGGCTGTGCTGGACACTGGATGCAGGGTTCGCTCATGAGCTTGAACATCATCTCCCCCAAACCTGTCTTTTACAAACGATCAGAGAAGGTAACACCAAGGCACAACCCGGACAATGTTTCTCTTCTCCTACAGCCTGGACATGATAGACACAACACTGCCCTTTCCCTACACAGCTGGGTTCAGTTTACTGCTCAGCTTTCTAAACTTAATGTATTGTTCAGGGACATGCGTGGCAAAACTGAAGAAAGGAAAGGTTAACACAGAAACCAAGATAATGGTTATCTGAGGATGGCAAGGAAAGAAAAGTGTATTGGAGAAGAGCAGATGAGGGGTCTTTCTTTAGATACAGCAGGTTCAACTTTTATTTTACTATTCAATTTTTGATTTTAATTTTTTTAATCCTCACCTGAGGACATGAGTATTGATTTTATTTTTATTTTTTTAAAGATTTTATTTATTCATTTAGAGACAGTGGAAGGGAAGGAGAAACAGAGGGCGAGAAACATCAATGTGTGGACCTGGCCCGCAACCCAGACATGTGCCCTGACTGGGAATCAAACTGGCAACCCTTTGGTTTGCAGCCCGAGCTCAATCCACTGAGCTACACCAGCCAGGGCTGAGTATTGATTTTAGAGTGGAAGGGAGGAAGAGAGCAAGAGAAACATTGATGCAAGAGAGAGACATTGCCTCTCACACACTCCCCTACTCTAACCCACAACCCGGGCATGTGCCCTGACAGGGAATTGAACCCACAACCTTTTGGTTTACAGGACAACACTCCAACCAACTCAGCCATGCCAGCCAGGGCAGCTGGTTCAATTTTTAACTTGGATGGTAAGCACACCAGTTTTTACTCTTTTATTATCCTTTAAAATAATCTTTATGTCTGATTCATTAAACATACGATCACAGCATAGCCTTGCAAGGCAGAATTTCCCTCCTTTTATAGACAAAGCCACACTTTTTATTGATATACCTGTATCTCAGGGATATCCAACCCCCGCCCCCCGACCCCAAAGCCTCGACTACAATTCACTGCTTCCCGGTGATTATATACGTGCTGACCCATCATCTGCAATGTGAATATTCAGGAGGCTGAGGCGAGGTTCACAGGACAAATAGAACCTGAAATCTGCAGTCCTCTCTTCTGCATCACAGTAACATTCTGGTAAATCAGAAAAGGGAAAAAAAACAATTCACTAATCACCCAGTCAGTATCTATTTGTGGTGACGTTTGAGACTACCCTGTTTTTCAAAAACTGTGTTGAAACTGTTTATTGTTTTTTGTGGGGGGGTGGCGGTGAGGGCAGGAGGTTGGTAGCAAATCGAAGTTCAACATAAAGGTAAGAAGAAAGTCAACCCTGAAGCACAGAATGTAAGATTTAGAAGATCTGCTTCATGCATCCTACGAAGAGTCCCTTCACGGACGTGGCTGAAAATGGGCAGGCTCCAGCTTCGGACTTCTGAACGGAATCTGTCAGGACGCACAGACCACGCAGAACCCCAGGGACCTGGTGGGGACATTTCGTTTCTGTCCTCTGCCCTCTTCTGGTGAGCGGTGTGACCATCTCCCCAGAAAGGCTGGCCAGGAAAGGTTTAACGGCGGGTGGTGACATCGGCGTTTCCCATCTCGTGGCGTTGCCTGCACCTCCATGTACACTGGCTGCTCCTGCCAGGCCTCCCCAGGACGGCCCGCATCTCAGCACATGGACCACCCATCCACCCCCTCCTGGCACAGGGCTTCTTGGGGGGAAGGTTCGGTCTGCTTCTAGAATAGCACAAGGGGGTACGGTCCACAGAAAGCCACCGGGAAGGCCTAAGCCGAACTTCAAAATGGCAGCGACTGACAGTAAAGCGCTATTTTCCCCTAATTTCTTCTTCTATACCATCCTGCCTGCTGCCAGGGCGGTGCACCATCACCGGGAACACCTGATGACTGCCATCATGGCACGGTCCGAACTCACATGCAATAAAACGGAAAAACAACAAGCCAGAACAGCCCAAGGGTCATCATCAAGTTTTGTTTTATTTAAGTTTTAGTTTTAATTCTGAAGAAAGAGGTACATGTTCTTGTTTTTAGTTGAGTCAGGTTATAGCCAAGCTTCTGTTTTCTTTTCTCCTGTCTTTTCAATACTGCACAAGTGTCCGGAAACTACAGGGTTAAGTAAAAGCTGCAGGCAGGGAGGTCAGAGATTTGCTCCTGATGGTGAAGGCTGGCCCCAGAGCAGTGCTATCTCAGAGTGCCCTCAGCAGGTGAATGGAAGGTCAAAGAAAAAAAAGATTCTGACAGATGAGAAAGACTGAAGAAATCACTTCTATTTCAGCTCTGACATTATGCATAGGTATTAAATCTGTGAATACTTTTTTTCTTGAAAACATTTGAGTTTACTTTCCATCTAAAGCCAAAAACGTTTTTCTCCTTTAAAAAAAAAAAAAAAAAAAGTCACTTCTCCCCTCCTTGTAAATAAACTCTTAGCAATTGGCCAGTTACTACTACAGATCAATGTGTCTTTCCATCAATTTCCAATAAATTCTTTTGCTCAACGACATAATCAAGTGCTCTCCGTCAACTTGCCAAAAGAATTGAAACTTAAATTTATAAAGGCATTTTCCCTGCGACAGTGGTAAGCTGGATACGAGATGGGGGCCAGGGGCCACCGCTCCCCCCTCATCATTAGCAATCTCACGTCAGTTAACCTGGTTTTCAAACTTCTGCAGTTGATAATGCATTTACTTGACCTTTCCTATAGATTAATCGTCATTTTCTGCTAAGCAGATTATGTCATTATTATGCGCGACAGACAAACAGTAATTTTCTAAGTACCGAGACTGCCCTTTGATTTCTTTTTTCTTTCCTTAAAAAGGCATTTTTAGGAAACATTCAACAGTGTCACACAAATGCTGATCAACAGAAACTTTTACAATTAACGAAAAACAAAAAAGATCGTCATGACCCTGTGATCGCATTGCATCTGGGGGCAGGGAGAAAAAAAAAATTGATCGGGAACTGGATTCTTCAGAACTTAAGAGATGAGAAGGGAGCAGTGGGCGGGCGAGAGGGAGAAAACAGGGAGGGACAACTCCTGCGTGTTCTAATGGTTTCTCCTCTTTCCCTAGTGGCGGTCCAGTGTTGAACTCTGTAGTAAATCTGTGGGGGTTTTGCTGGGGGGTCTGAAGGCCGTCTGGAAGCCTGGGGGCGGGGAGTGGAAGCTGGAGGGGTTTGAAGGAGGAGGGTAGGGGTTCCAACTGGCTCTGTGCAGAGGGATCTGTGTGCTGAAGGGGGCGCTGTGGGGGGCTTGCGAGGGCGCGGCGCTGGGGCCGTCCACCTCTGTGAGGGCCTGAAGGGATTTTAGCCAGTGTGGAGGATTGTCATCTTGAAGAGAGTCTAAACTGTTTCCTGAAGAGGCGGGAACACCTGCGGAGAGACAAGAAGACAAGAGGCCACATGGTGAGTTTGCGCAGAAAGAGTAAGGAATTCACCAAACAGCAACGAAAAAAGTTAAGGTGATTTAGTTTACCCACAAAGAAACAGAAGAAATCACAGTTTTTAACTCCTTCCACGTAAGACCTCCTTCGTCTTACGTTGCTTTCATCCCTCGCCCACGACGACCACGCTTTACCGGCACCGGAACCCGCACCCCGTCCCCCACGCCCCCGAGGCAGAGCTGCAGGGGGAGTCCCCGGAACCGCGTGGCGTCATCTCCCCACCGCGCTTCTCCTCTAACAGGAACCCGTGAACAGGCCAGCCTTATAATAGAGAGCTTTATTTTTAAAAGTGGAGTATGTTCCTTTAGGAGGATGAGTCAGCGCCTTCCTGTGCTCGGAGACCTAAAACATACACATGCCGCGGACGGCAGCACCTACTCACACCCAAGGAAGCGACCGCGGCGCCCTGCTGCACACCCGGGCCGGCAGAGCTAAGCGAGACGGCACCCCTGCGCGGGCGACAAGCCACCCACACTTGCCACTTTGCGCGAGGAAGCTTATGGTGGTGAAGAGCCTTCCGTTTGAGTTTAATCTGCGCACTAAACCAAACCGATGGCCCTCAGCGGAGCCGAAGGAGGGAGAGAGTTACCTGTGATGATGGCTGGGTCCGTCCAGCTGCCAGGGCCGTCCCAACTCAGGCTGTCGGTGGTGGCAGTGTTGGACGGCGGGGCACTGTGGTTGGCGTTGGAGGGGGAGGAAGAATTGGGCAGTCCACCAAAGTTGATGTTAATGTTGGGCAGAAGCGCCCTTAGCCCGTCCTGCCATTCCTTCATATTTAAACTCTCTACAGAACTGCTGTTGTCTGGGAGATTTACCAACAGAAAAAAAATGGAAGATAAAAAAAAAAAATAAAAAGCTGACGTTAGAAACAGAGGTTGTTCTTTAGTGGTTAAGCGGGAGGAGAATTATTCTTTCTTTATCGAGCATTTAAAATGAGTTGTCCTGGCAAGATAAACTTGGTTAGGGTTTTGCTGGTGAGCTCAGGGCCCCTGAAATGCATGAAGAAAAACTTGCTCAAGGGCCAGGAGAGGGAGCTTCTTGTCCTGATGGCCTCTTCACCATCTGGCGTGTGCAAACCAATGATCCGGTTTAAAGACTCGGTGCTCCAGAGCACAGCTTAGTTCCAGCTACACTGTGCAGTTTCTGAGGCATTTAGCCAGCTGAGCTGATTTATTCTATCTACATAGATTAAAGCCAGCCTGCAAGGTTCCACAGAGGAGCTTATTTCTGAGCCCGTTAAAAAGGAAGAGAAGTCATTTTATGAAGAATAAACATTAGGCAATAGAAAAATAATTAAGTTCTTCTTGATTATTAAATTGTTAATGCATTTCAGAGGAAAAAGGCAAAATGACTAGGCTTTTGAATTTGAAGAGTGTTTTTCCATTAGTCACGAAGGCCGAAGAGGCAGGGGCTAAGCTTCCCTTCAGACGGAGTAATTTCCAGCACGCTCTGCCTGCCCAGCTCCCGCAGTTCCACCGACCACTGGAAACACCGGCCCCGAGTCCCCCGGTCTATTTATGAAAGCATCAGACGCGACAGGACACCTCCAACGTGAAACGGCCTTTTATAAGCTGTGACTAAGATCCGCCACCATCCAGAATCCACACAGTGTAACTAACTGCTTGGGAGGAACAGGTACAGTGTAACTACTGCTTAGAATGGCTGTTGTTTGAAAATAGGAACGTAGGCCAAACCACTAGAACATTTTTTTCTGGTTCTACAGAACTGATTAGTAACCACCATTGATGATGATGATGACGATGATGACGACGATGACTACGACACTGTGACATGCCTCGTCTATGCTATTTGCTGAAATCAGAGCTGCGTTCGGCTCCAATCCCTGATCTATGCCACATGATGCTGTGTGTTTCAGCAGGTGAATCATTTAACCCTGTATCAACCTGACATATCGAAAGACAAAAAACTGCAACCAAACCCAACAGAAGACATCAATGAATTTACTAAGGCGAAGAAAGGCCATCCACACAAGGCAGACAAGTCAACAGGAGGGAAAAGAAATTCTTTCCACTCACTTCATTTCACAATCGGTGCAGTTTCCTAGCACCCCCCTTCCGTCTGCACCTACTGCGCATGTTCCTGGTGTGGTGCAACCTACAACACACTCTCACAGTGAATTATCTCCTTTGATCCTAGGTGGGCAGAACGGGGGAGTAAGTTGCATTTAATGATAAAGGAATAGACTGCAGAATAATCTGCCCAAGGTCACAGAACTTCTATAGTGAAGACTTAAACCCACACTCTACCTGAGTTGTTTTCTTTTTAATAGCTCCAACTCTCTCTCTATTGTATAATTTATTAATAGACTTTCTAATGGGCCAACTATTTAAGGGAAAACCCAGGGGCCTACAAAACCCAAGATTTAAAAAAAAGCAAAAAAGAAACAGCAGCGTTACAGTATGTCCATTAGCCATGATTAGCAGGATAGAGAAATATTTTGGCCGAAGGCACAAACTGGACTTTGGAGGGGGCTGGGGGTGCAATGCTAATCAACACAACCATCAATAGCCCCCTGGCTCCAGCTGCATGAGACATTGACAAGGTCACACTAACAAAGTCCCACAATACCCTCAGTCACAGGCAGGTTTGGTGGCTACGGTACACTCAACCTTTAAAGCAGTCACAATGCCAGATGGAACTTTAGAGAACTAGGAAAACCTCCTGGGAGGAGAATAAAATCCCCGATGCACAAAGATGATGCAAACTATGCGGGAACATTTTGAAGAAGACGAACAGTCTTGAGCAAGATGGCCCAGGTGAGTAAGAAGCTACGCAGATGGTTGGGGCCCCTCTCCCCTCCCAGGAGTAGGAAAAAGAAATACCCACAGCTCACCAAGACCGGTTTTCCCCTTACTTTTGCTTTACACTTAGAACTGGAACTAAGAAACCCTTCATTTGCATTAGCAGAATTAACACTGCATTTGTATAAACTTTATTTGAAAATTAGTATCACAATAAAGTCAAAAGACATTTGTTCATGGGCTGGGGCTGCTACATGGAAAGTCTCTCTAAATTTCCACTCAATTTTGCTGTGAACATAAAACTGCTCTAAAAATTAAAGTGTATTTTTAAAAATAAGAACTGTTTCTCTTAATTTAGACTAATGAAATCAGGCAAGAGTGTCAGTCAAAGAAATTCACATATGGCACAAAGTACAGAAACAGTGAGAAACTGAGATCCCCGCAGGTGAACTGTAAGACAGCTTGGGAAGTAAACTAGCTAGTTTACAACGCTTACAGTCCTGCCAAAGAGCCGTCACGGGCCCTGGACCTTTTGGGAGCCTGACAGCATGGTGAGCGGGCTACAGAGAGGCTGCAAGAATCACAGGAAAGTAGACTGACATGTTTGGCTCAGAAGGCGACCGCTATTCCAAGCACCTTAGAAGACGAGAAGCTTTCTTCACTGTTTTCTCCAGTGTTGCTGTGCCAAGTCTGGGCCCAAAGAAAGGACAAGCGAAAGGAAATGAACCTCTGACACCATCAAAGCAGCTCAGCTCTGTCCAGCGCACCTGGCATCACCTCCTCGGCCCGCGCGCTGTCTCTGACCCGACTTCGTTTCAGCTTCTAGGACTTCTGTTAATTCCATTCCTTGCTACACAAACAGCAGGATTTATTAACCTCAGCACTGTCGACACTTCGGACCATATAATTAACTATTTGTTGTAGGGGCCTCTATGCATTGCAGGATGTCTAACAGCATTCCTGGTCTCTACCCACTAGATGCCAGTAGCGTGTGGACACACAAACACACGTACACACGCGCACACACGCAAGCTTTGACAATGCCAAATGTCTCCAGGCACTGCCAATGACTCCAGGGGGGGCAAAATCATTGCTGGCTGAGAACCACTGACAGAGGATTCCTTTGCTTCCGGGCCTCTAAATAATCCCACTGGAACACAATTTCCCTTCCAAAGAGCACCAGGAATTGACCACTAGGCTCAGTTTCATGGAATTGCACTTCCCAGTATCTGTACAGGACTTCGCACTGGGGTGTAATTCAACACACACAGGGCGGGAGGTCTAGTGGAGAGACCCTCGGCTGGAAACAGCAGATGGGCTGTGGAAGACAGCCCCACACGGGTTATTAATGTGACTTGGGCATGTAAGTCGTTCTGTGAATGTCTCAGGACCCTCCTTCATAAGTACGAAGAACATCTGCCTTACAAGATCTCTTGTAAAGATATGACAAGGGAAAGTCATTTGAAGCGCATTTATTACCTGATAAATGTCTGAACAACACCATTTCCTCTAGTGCCCAACAATGAACAGACAGCACACTTTCCAAAGCACTGAGGCAGGGGGGCACTCGCTCACCTGCCGGGAGCTGGCTCCGAGCTCCGCGGTCTCCTCCCCGATCGCAGGGAGCACGCTGAGCCTCCCACAGAGGTGCTGCGTCGCCAGGCACCGAAACGTCGCAAAGCATTGCAGAGACAAAGAAGATATCAGAAAGCACCTTACACTTTCCACGGCTCGGAAAGACCCAGCCAAGTACAGTGAAAATCAAGTTACTAAAACGTATTTTATATTAAAATGAGGGACTTCAAAGTATTTAATTATTAGTTGTAGTTAGGAAAGGACTGGGTATGTTTAAAGGATTGCTCATATATTTAAATGGTTCGTGATATCCAAAGAACTGATTTGATGTGTAATTTTCAAATAGGTACAACAAAACACTATTTTTGGATCTAGATAATTTGAGAGCAGGAAGGCGCGTCCAGTTGGTCACAGTAGTTTCACTTCTCAGTGTAGGACTCAGAGACATGGAATTTAAAGTAGTTTCAAGACGCCACACACCACACTCTCACATTCACTGTGTAAGAAGTGTATTTTCAGCCCACCTGGCTTGGAACACCTTTCGATCATCGCACACAAAGCAAAGCAAGATGACAAGTCTAGTTGTCAGCAGCAACAAAACTTGTTTTTAAAATGTACAACAGGTACTCATGCTAAGGCTGCCAAGATAGAGGTCAAGGCCGCTATTTCCGGAACACACCCAAGGACAAAGCACGCACTAAAACCATGCTTCCCATTCTCAAGGAACTTAACTTCTTGATGGTGAGATGATGCAAACGCGGGAAAAGCTCAACACCTACAACCTGAAAAAGCAACCAAGGAAAGGCCGTGCATGGGGTTGCCCCTCATTAATGAACACTCTTTAACAGTTCAGCAAAGTGACTGGCCACACCTGGCTGGCGTGGCTCAGTTGGTTGGAGCGTAACCCTGTAGATCGGAAGATTAAAGGTTCAGTTCCTGGTCAGTTGAGGGTTCAATCCCCCGTTGGGGCACATACAGGAAGGCAACCAATCGACGTTTCTCTCTTGCATTGTGGCTCTCCCACTCTCTGTCTCTCTCCGAAAGCAATGAAAAACGTTGTCCCCGGGTGAGGATAAAAAGTTTAGTAAAATGAGAGGCCAACCAGGCGCAGGCATGGAAACGCACTGGTGGGTGAAGAACAGTAGCCAGCATTCATTCACGGAGCTGTTTTAATTACTACGTACACCTCTGCACCTGAAAAACCCACAGTTGTTGAAAGTACCTTTGGCATTTGTACGTAACACTGGACTCGTCCAACTACTTAGGAGAAGTATAGTGGCTGACTTTTAGGGCGACACAGGACAGAGCCTCTGTCAGCCATGGCACCCTTCTGTAACAGCCTCCCCCCCAACCCCCACTATATACTATTTCCTATCAGTTTGGGGCTGGAGGCCATCTCCATCAGTAAATAAATGGCTTTAAGAAAACCTTAACTTTCTCAGATTCCAACAACATACCTCCAGCAACTCAAACATAAATTACGCTTGTGCTGTATGTCAAACTCAACTTTTTTTGGTAAAGATTTTGTTTATTTATTTTAGACATAGGGGAAGGGAGGGAGAAAAAGAGGGAGAGAAACATCAATGTGTGCTTGTCTCTCGTGTGCCTCCCACTGGGGACCTGACCTGGCCCACAACCCAACCGTGTGCCCCAACTGGGAATCAAACCAGCAACTCCTTGGTTCATTTGCAGGCCAGTGCTCAATCCACGGAGCCACAGCAGCCAGGGCTCAAACTCAACTTTATAGAGCCCAGAAGAGTTTTATCAGAGAACTTAAAGTCTTCATGATACACCTATGCCATATCCAAAAATCATTTCAATTTAACTAAAATCAGCAGGAAAGATGACTATTACATGAATAAAGTCTTTCAAACAGACTTATAAAATCAGACTGTTTATGAAAAAATGCTCCTTACTTAAACAGAGTTGACACTTAAATTTCTAGAATTATGTTTCTTTTCAAGCAAGACAGACCAGTAGTACAGAGCAGATTTGCTTAAGGGTTTAAAAGATTTGAAAGTAGAGATGAGACAAAGTGAAAAATTCTTAGAACTCAAACAAAAGAAAATTCTGAGAACTGTAGAACTGAACAAAGTAAAAACAAAAAAACAGGTAAAACTTATTCCCACTAGAAGGAAACAGAAAAGACATAAACAAGAAAAAAGAGGCCGAGGGTCAGCTACGACTTGTGCTTTCCACCCTGTCTTCACTTCCTGCCTTTCTCCACGTCTAGAATGCTTTCCAGATCTCTTCAATGAATTTTTACTCCGTCTTCCAAAAGTCTGTCTTTGCTCTTCCGTCATCCCAGATGACGGCACTTCGTGTGGTCCGACCACACTCATTTGGCAGCAGACGAGGCTGCGGCATCTGCTGCAGCCGCCGCTTTCCCCTGACAGGCAGTTCGCCTCCTCCCCCGCCACTTGGAAGATCCGCGAGGAGACATCGCGTACATTCTTCAGCAGGTAGCTGGGGCGTCTTAGAAATCGACATGCGTCAACGTACCTGCTCAGTCTGCGGAAGCAAAGGTCCAACTCAAGGAGCTGGAAACTCACTTTGCCCCCAAAGCCTGTTTAACTCATGTCTGCATCATGCTACGAATCAAATAGTTCTCTCCAAAGAAATGTAATTCTTTCTAAAAGGAACAATCAGCTAAGTTTTAGGGTCCACAGGGCTTCTCTGCATGAAAACTGAAAGAATTTCTGTTCATTCAGCCAAAACTTAAATGATACATTCTTAATAGTTCCTCAGATGTCAAAACACAAGCAATATAATTTTTAAAATCCAACATACCAACATTATTAAATAAGAAATATATATATATATTTTTTTTTAAAAGATATTCTGGCCCTGGTGGGTGCAGTTCAGTGGACTGAGTGCAGGCCTGTGAACCAAGGGTCGCTGGTTCGATCCCAGTCAGAGCACATGCCTGGGTTGTGGGCCAGGCCCCCAGTAGGGGGCATGCAAGGGGCAACCACACACTGATGTTTCTCTCCCTCTCTTTCTCCTTCCCTTCCCCTCTCTCTAAAAATAAATAAATAAAATCTTTGAAAAAAATTTAAAAAGATATTCTTATCTTATGCATTCAAGATAGCAAACAGATCTACCGACTATTCCACCGTTTTTCTACTTCAGGCACTATTCATTCACTCACTATGCACTTTATGTGCTCAATGACTTTAGTAGCAACAATGCCATAAGCTAAGTATCGGCCACATTTGACAAATGAGGAGACTGAGTGGCTCTGGGAGCTTACAGAATTTGTGTTGAGTGGTTGAAAAGAACTACGAATGTTTCATCGACATCTAGAAGTTACTAGCCAAGCGGTTAACTTCTTTCACATATTTAACCAGAAGTATAAATGGGAAAAAGATGTTGGCTTAACCAACAGAAAAAATTCTTTATCAATTACAAGTTGACCTAAAGAACCCCCGTACTATTAAGAAGTACAGGTTGGTAGTGACCAACTAGTCACGGCGGTATGAAGTACAGCACAGGGAACACAGTCAATAATATTGTAATGACCCTGTATGGTGCCAGGTGGGCACCAGAAGTATCAGGAGGAAAACTTTGTAAAGCATCTGATTGTGTAATCACTGTGCTGTACACCTGACACTAATACAAAACAATGAAAATAAACTGTAATTAAAAAATAAAAAAAGGTATTAAACTCCCAAAACACCTCATCATTACCCATAAAGAGTTCTGGAAGGAAAAGCATTTTATAGAGACCTTCCGAATTGCGTGTACACATCTAAGGAAAGAGCTGTGTGCGTGTGTGTTTGTGTAAATGGTAAAAGTAGGTTTATAGCTGTATGCAAAACAGGGTTTATTCTTATATTATTTACTTTGTACAATTTTCCACGAGTGTGTATGTGTGTGTATATACGTATATATACATATATATACACACACACAAAGGGAGAGAGACTGAGGTTGATTTGTATCATAAATGAGAAACTGAAGAAAGGTGTTATTGGGTAAATTTTTAAAAGTCTGTGTGTGGCTGGCGGGGTCGGGGTGGTCCTGGGAAAGTAGGGAACAGTCAGGAGTTGAGGCTGCCAGAGTCCCGAGGTGATGAAGACAGAGGGAGAGGACTGATCACGGAGTGGTGAGAGGAGCCTTTTAACACTGAGCGCCACAGTACAAGCAAGAGGTGACTTATAACTCATGTCCAAATGAATTGGATTAAGAGCTTCCAAAAGTCCAGATGTAACACAAAGCAGATCCAGGCTTCGCAGGCCTCCAGAAGCAATCAGACGCTAACATGACTCTCTCAACCATTAGTTTTCATTCAACGAAGATTTATTGCCTACCCCACATCATTTTCTCTGGAGCTCGGTGTTGTAATACGCGACAGCAGCCTCCTGAAAGGTATGCTGGTCGGCTTTGTTTTTGTAGTTCTTTAGTGGATCACTGGAAGGTGGCCAGTCTGAGCAAAGTCAGCGATAGTTTTTCACTGGTTAGCCTCAATGAATTATTTTCATGGGGGAAAATTTGTCTTCAGGCTTGTATTCAGACCAAAGCATTTTGCCACCTATGGTTAGGTGTCTATTGAAATTCCTAAGATTTCTGATGTTCATAATTTTCCTAATTTTCTAAAAGTTATTAAAAACACCAAACCCACTGTTTCATTCCATTTGATCACACAACTCACTTTTATTTCGACAGTGAAGATTAGTCTCATGGGTTTCTTTTTTTTTTTGAAAGATGGCTCCTATCTTAAGGGTTTAAATCAGTTACAAAAATCCCCCCAAAAGAAGGTTACAATTATCCATGCTCTGAAATGTGATTTTAATGAACAGATTCTTCAGAACAGAGCTAACAGGCTTTGTTTTTAGAAAGTACTTTGGGGCATTAAAACAATAACTTGCTTTATTTATTAATTTCAAAAAGATTATTTTAAAAACTGAAGTCACTTCCTCATTATTTTACATTAAACCCAAATGAAACGGGTACAGGCACAGGGACAGGCGCCCCCACCCGAACAGACCAGGCACGTATCCTGAAGAGTTCTTCCTCATTGTACTGTTGACCCAAACCAAGACACAGCTGTTAAGTTTTGAGATTGTTTTATATGCATCTGACTTTCAAAACAAGCATTATGCTTTTAATTTAAAACTATTTTATCTATATAATGTATGATTAAAAAAACAAGAGTATTTATTCTTTCTCCTTACCATTTAGTTACATGTTAGGGAAAAACTTTAAAAAAAACAACAACTTTTTGCTTCCAACTTTCAAATGATATCTTGATTTTAAAAGAATATTAGTATTGCTGATGAATTCAAAGACTTAAATGCTCACCACCAGTTCACCAGGAGCCTTAGTTTAAAAAATCATTTATATTTATTTAAATGTTCATCTTTACCTATGGTTTATTACAGTTGAATTTGGAAAAAAATTTCCAGAAATAGTTTTGACAGAATCAATTCTTAATCAGTGCTGGGTTTTACTGTGCAGGAAGGAAAGAGGGAAGATCAGATGAATACATTCTCAAATATAGACTAGAAATTACATTTCTTATTTAACTATATCCTGGAGATTTATACTGAAATAGAACTAATATTTTAGTGAAAAAATGAATTGTATTAAAAATTACACATATTGGTAACCACTGAATTTTAGTCATATTGCCTAGAAGGATTATGTGATTTTTATTTTATTATTTTTCTTTTTAAAGATTTTATTTATTTATTTTTACAGAGAGGGGAAGGACAGGAGAGAGGGAAAGAAACACTGATGTGTGGTTGCCTCTCGAGTGCTCCCCACTGGGGACCTGGCCTGAAAGCAACCCAGGCATGTGCCCTGACTGGGAACCGAACTGGCAACCCTTTGGTTTGCAGGCCCACACTCAATCCACTGAGCCACACCAGCCAGGGCAGCATTAAATGATTTTTAGAAGAGCTAGAAAAACCTAGAAGTTGGAGAAAGTGAATAATGATAGTCTTGCAGTATCACAAATCTTTATCAATTTGGCATTTAACAGTGCATGGTTGTTACTTGATCTACTCCAAAACCCAGGCTACGCTTTCTGTTTAAATGTGTTGTTTTGAATTAAAAGAAAGAGAAGAGAATAAGATCATTTAAAATCAAAGTCAGTCTGGAAATAGTTAAAGGGAAGCAGGCTGGTCACCGGGGAGATAACTGATCACAGAAACTGGGCATCCTGAAAGGGACAGAGCTTTCTCCTTCGAAGAGGAAAAGCTCAGGCCTGCCCCGGACCCTGCTGGGGAATCATACAGACAGTGCACAGTAAGAGCTAGTCAAGACCACTCTCTCTAACTGTGGTAAGTTGCACAAAGAAAGAAACCATTTCTCCTTTGTCCAAAGGAAGAGAAACTAGACACAGAGGTTGGCATACAGAGTAAGACTCGGGGTGGGGGTGGGGGGGGGTCAAGAAAACCTGAAAGCATGTTACAAAATGAAGGTTGCACAGCTGTGTGTTAAGTATCTGGAGATTACATAAGATCGTTGTGCATTTCAGTAACACGCTTCATTCAAGTCACCTACCATTTAAAATACAGGTGAGGTGCTGGGAACATACACCTAGAAGCACCAACTACACTAACCTTCAAGCAAGACCCGTTTACACCTATCTGGGACGAGGCAAGACCACGGCTAGGTTAATAGTGGATGTTAACAGTTTAGGAGTAAAAAGAAACACACCTGGTACCAAACCTCACCCTAAATGGGAGGTGAGGGGATAGGGCATATATCAGTAAGCCACAATCATACATTTTAATAAAAACCTATGTAGATCAATGGTATGTAGCCCAGCACTCAGCCTGAAGCCAGTAAGAAACCCTGCTACTTGGCTGATGAAATCATAACCCAGGGCCTCCTTTACCTTTAGCTGGATACTCACTTCAAAGATGTAATTCAGAAAAAAATAAATAAATAAAAATAAACAGCTTCAGGGCATCAGTCTTGCAAATACCAACGTAAAATGACAATGTTTAAAAGCATCCCAGCGATGCCGCAGATCGCTAAATTCTGCTCACGGACACACTCCTTCAGTGTGCAAGGCAGTTAGCAGCGGGAACACTAGCACAGTCCTCGGGATAAGACCTCACCTATTAGGAAACGGCGCTGGGCCATAAAAGTTGATTGCAGTCAGCTTTCCTGCATTTCTTCTCGGACATGGTGAGGATATCATCTTTAAAATGCCTGTGGAGCTTTCCCTCTGTTTCAGTATGCTGAAAACAACCTCCTTAGTTTAAAAAAAAAAAAAAAAATCTGCAGATATGCTCTCATTGTACATGGTGTAGCATACAGGAGCTCTTCAAAGATGAATCTGCGCTCACACCTCCAGTGTGGGTGTAGTACATCTAGGAGCCATTAATATGAGACTTTTTTTAAATTAGAGGTGTCCCCAAGTCTAGGGTCCTGCATGTGAGTCTTAAAACATTTTTTTTGGCGTTGTAGAAAAAATCCTGGGTAAACTCAGTTCCACCTGTTTTACTCTTTATTTTAGTTCCGACGCTGGTAATCATTTTAAGTCTTAAGTCTTCGTTAAGAGTACCTCAAATGTTACATTTGCCCCCTGCTAAAGTTGCTCCAAAACCACCGGCCCACACTGAACAGAAAGCTGTTTGGACAGCTCACAGGATCTGGGAGAGGGCTGGCCGAGGGGCGGATACTTCGCACCGCTGTTCGCGGCGGGAAGCCCTGGGCGTGCGAGAGCTAATCCAACCGTCAGACGCAACCAAGTTTAGAGAAGACAGATGTTCTGAATCTTGGAAGGTTTTTTTTCTCCTTGAGTTGCATGTATGAAATCAAACTCAGAAGACGGAATGTGATTACGAGTCCATCACAATCCTTCCGAGTCTTGTTTATTTTAAGTATTGTTGGGTCTTTAAAAGGATTGTTCAAGACTACGTTACAGGCTTTGTAGCTCTCAAATTTCATGATTCTAAGACAAACCTTGTTTTTTCTTATCCTGTCCTTAGGTTTCCCAAAGAGTGTGACATGACATGAGTACCCTTAGCGATGGGAGTAAAATTTGATGGGAAAAAGCTATGAAAATATTTGTTCAGGTAAAACATGACCCGGGGGTGAGATGGCATCAGTATTATAACCTCGCTGCATGTAAATAGGGTCTTTATTTCTTAAAAAAAAAAAAAAAAATTAGAGAAAGACAGCATTTATCCTAAACATATAATCAGAACACAGTAGGAATAAAGACATGAAAAGTCACAGAGACGGCCTGACACTTTTTTCTCTGGTATACCCACTAGGTGGAGGATTTAATTGAAAATAGATATACACACACACACACACACACATTCAACCTCGTACTCAGACAGAGCTAGGCTTACACTTGAACTTCGCTGAGCAAACCTTTTCTTACGTAACGCTCATCAAATGTCATGAAGACAGAAAGACCGTTATTGCCATTTCAAAATTATTGTGTAGTTTCAAACATTTTTACCTACTCGGGAAATCTTAAAGTATCTTAAGGTCTCTTGCCCCGCCCTTTTGGGAGAGTGGGGTATAAAGGTTGCTTGACCCACAACCTGAGCACCACTGTGAAGTGCAGGTATTGTAAGGTGTAAGAACTGCCTTTCAGCCTCTGGATGAAGCACTGGGTCCCGGTGTAGCCACCACCACTCAGCCCCAGTAAGAAACAACCCCAAATTCTCAAGGGTTGGAGTGGGTTATTTGTTGTGCTAGTTTAACACTTAGATAGTTAAAGAACAGTACTGGGCCAGTGAATTGCACACTTTCAAGTAGTTAATTGTATGCTCTGTAAATTTCACTTCAAAAAAAAATTTTTTTTTTTTTTTTTTTTTTTTTTTTTACAGTACAGGGTGCTTTAAAGGCTTTAGAAATTACACTGGTGAGGGTCTGCTTTGGAACAGAGCTTTGGAGCAGTGGGTTTCAGTACCAAAGAGAAGCTGGAACGATAAAACTGCTCCAAGGACCGCGAGTCCCTGGGCCACTGTGGAGCTTCCAGGAACCTTCGGAATAACCGTAATGTGTGAAGTGGGCTAAGAACGAAGTCAGGTCAATGGCTACCTTAGGCAGTATGGTCGCAGGGAAAATGGGGGAAACGGATTGGTTCAGCAATTTCCAGAGGCTTCATGCAACTTCTAGGTACTTCGGTCAGACTGTCAAGCAGCTCAGGCTGCCCTCGGTTCTAGGAACCAACTGAACAGGAGTGAGGCAGATTCCCATGTAACTCCAACCCAGGGAAGATGCTGTAAAACTCTGTGGAACAGAGTAGATTCTCCTCAACGAACCCTGACTCCTCAAGAGCGATTCTTTAGGAGAAGCTCCTGATTAGAGAAGCTGGAGGCGGGCATGCCCAGCCCCGCAACACTAACGGCAGCAAATCCCAGGGCAGCAAGGAGATCCAAGGAGCAGCGGCTCTCGATCCTTCGGCACGGTTTCACGAACGGTATTCTTCATCGGTGGCTTGTACTCTGAAGCATTATCATTTTTAAATGTCATACTTGATATCTCAGCTCACATATATGAAATAAGTCCAGTGCATGTAAAATATTGTGTACTGGAAACTAGGTACATTTGCTATCACGCGAATGAGGAGGAAAAATATGTTCTGTATCTTTGTATCTCCATCCCTGTTCCACTATATCTTTAGCAATTTTCCCTAAAGGTCACATCTAAGAATACAAAAATATAGGAACCGAGAGGAGGTTAGTATATCGACTTGCAGGTATGTATCTATTCAAACAGCACATTCTCTTTTGGGGAAAACTGTTAAAATATTTTTATAACATAACTTGTTATAAAAGACACTTTTCCCTATACGGAAGGAAAGTGGTTTCCTTACAATTTGTATGTGAGTGGGGCAGAAACTAGCTCACACCTGTAACGTGGGCTCCTCAACCACCAGACTCATGATATGCCGCACCTGCTCTGCCTGAATCCTTCACATCCTAACACGTCAACCAATCCCTCACACTCTTTGGGTGATCAATCTCATCTCATCTCATCTCTGGCTCTTCCCAGGCCTCCCCCTTCACTCCGCTTCCACGTCCTCCCACCAAACTTTCAGAAAGGAACGTTTATTCCACTGCGTGAAGATTTCGGTGGATCAATTCACAGGAAACCGGCCCCAGGACTCCCCAGGCAATACCACACTTCCCACACTTCTCGTTCATCCAGTCTGAATTCCTACCCTCAAGAAAGGACTGGAGGGAAAGCAGGAAGAGAAGGGACTGTAGGGCTTACGGAAGCTAGCCTTCTTTCCAACCTCCAGCCCTGAAGGTGCGATAACTATCATCCTCCTTCTGGCGCTCACTCATCATTCAGCAGAGTGGTCATCAGACTAACCAGTCCCTTAGCCTGTCATTTGCTTAACAGGACTAGACCTGTTCTTTGCCTTACGAAATCTAAAATCGCTGAACTCTCTTCAGCACACCGACACCACTGATTCTGTCCTGCCTTAGTGGAATCTTCTAGACAAGCTTAGGTATTTTGACATTATCTTCTTGAATATCTTTCTGTCCTTTTCTTCTTTGCCTTCTAACCAAACTCTCAGTGTTTGCTTTGTCTACTCCTGATGCTTTGTGCTGAACCCGAGGAAATACAAAATCATACACATTTAGAACCTAAAAATGTTAAATCTGATCCTTATCTTCACTCAGCAAGTCTTTAATTCCTTTCTGATGCCTTGCTAGGCCTATTCTCATGGATGAATTGAGTCTCCTTTGTTCGCCGGCTCCCAGGTCCACTCTCTTGCCCCCATCCCACACAACACGCCTTCGATAACTACCGACAGGGGCCCCTTTACGTCGTCTCATGTTCTCAATTCTCACAGTCTATTCTCTCCCAATTGTGCCTCCAAGTACCAGTGGAAGATACCTCCCACTGTCTAAAGCTAAATCGTGACCTAACCTCCTCTCAGAGGCTCACCTCTTTCTTCCCAAGCACCTGCGGATCAGCCCACCCCTCTTCCTCTCAGTTGGTTCCAAGGAGGTTCTGCCTCCGCATACTGAGGTCTCTCACTTACCCTCAGGCATTGCGTTCTAAGGTCTACACCCACCTAATCATCATCTTCTTTGCCTCCTCCCCTTTGTCGCCAAGTCTGTAACTATTCAATGACTGCTGCATCCACCTCCTGGACACTTCCTGGTGAACTGAAGGAATCTGGTTTCTATCTGTGCCTTTTGAAATTCACTTTTAAAGGTCACCAGAGACCTAATCAAACCCAATGGCTTTTTCTCAGGACCTTTCTGACTTCTAACTCACCATTTGTTCCCCATTCCTATTTCCGTTCTGGCTAGTCCAGGCCATGTAATTTATACTGGCCAGCAATGACACGCTGCAAATGCTTTCTAACTGCCTTAATTTCAAGCAAAGATATTACCGAATTCATCTTCTTAAAATGCTACAATCATCTTTATCAAAGAAACTACAGTTCTCTACCATTGACCACATCTGCATCAAGACTCAATTCTTCTTAGCGTTCAAGGTTTTTGCACACCCACAGCATCTTACTATACGGCCTGTGTACCTCAGACGAGTCCAGCTGCAATCCGTCCTCCCCTCCTCGCCCGCTCAGCCGCGCTAATCTGCATCTCTAATTCTTTGTTCAATCTGTTCCCTTTGCTGTATTTATTTTCCCCTGTCCTCATCTAAATTTCATCCATCCTTCAAATTAAAAACAACCACCACCACCACCACCACCACCCACACTTTTTATTATGAAGCCTGTCCTTGAACTGGCTCCCAATAAATGTTTAGTGAACTCATCCGACACCACGCAATACAAATGCTGTATCATAGCATTTCGTGCGCAATGCCTGTGTATGTTACTCCTGTGTATTTGGCACAAGGAGACAGCGTGTGAGGTACTCATTCTGATCAGAAGGCCGAGAGGAGAGAGACACTGCCCTAAGAGCCGAAGGACTAGCTCAACACTAGATAATTAATTGCCTTGGGTCATATTTTGTACAAAAAAAAACATATACTGTACCATGTGTTGGGTTCTCACCTCTTTGTAATTTTTTAAAAATACTGTTTTCAATTGTATGATGTCTATCTCTTAGGGCCAATTCAGCAGATTTGAGGAAGCTTCATGATCAAATAAACACAAAAATTCCAAACTTTACAGCTCAACATAGGAAAAAATGTCCCCCGTTTTTTATGTCTGCATAAATAACACGGTGCTCTTCATTCTGGAAGATTTCAAGGCCCCTACAGTCTGCTCCTTTCTCTGGGCTTTCCGAGGCAACGCCTCGGTGGGAAAAGCTCCCTCTAAACCCCCGTTGCCGCAGGAGAGCTCCGGGGGTCTCGAAGGTGCTTGGAACACCATACAAAGAGGAGCCCTGTCAGTAAAAATATACAACGCTTTAAAGTTGTTTTCTTTAAAAGGACACACATATAGAAAGCTCTGTGTAAGCTGCAGGGTGCTAAGAGTGGAAGACATGCGCGTGCGCACACATACTTCGAAATGCTTAAATCAGAATAATAAATGTACGCCTTCCCTGTGTTTTTCACTCCTGCCAAATTTTGTATTTAAGAATTTCAAGTATCAGTATTTAACACCCTCTGTTGCCATTGTCAGAGTGATAAATAATGAAATGAGTCTGGACTGCAATGGCTGTCCTTGTGGTTAAAATATAGCAAGAGCTGACCTCACAGAAACAATCTGAAATAAAACTGTTACTGGACTGTTATCCTTGACCATAGGGGCTGAACTTGATACAACCTTGTATCCGTCAAGCTCTAGCTCAGGTCACTACACAGAATAGGCACTTGAATGTTTAATTAATGCTTTGTTGAATTAAAGGGAGAGTATACAAAAGCACCTGGAAAACAAAATGCAACAGTAGAATTAAAAGTATTAATCAGAAGACATTTTCTAATGGCATCTTTAAGAAAATAAGTAGGCATTTGATATTCATCCTATGATTAAAATCATTCAGTCTAGGTGTTGATTTCCTCCAGTGGCACTAAAAACATTACGGGGCAGAAGTTCCCAACTTTTTTCCTTGGGGTGTCACCAAATCCTCTGAGAATCTAGTAACTATGAATCTTCTCCCAAGGCAAAAACGGACAGATGTACATACACACAAACTCATCATCTTGCAAGTACATCCAAAGATTTCTGGACTCCAGGTATAATTCCTGATTCAAGGAACAAACTAGTCACCTTTTAAAGATTAAGAAAGTAGCCCTGACTGGTGTGGCTCAGTGGGTTGAGCGTCATCCAGCAAATTGGAAGGTTGCCAGTTCAATTCCTGGTCAAGGCACATGCCTGGGTTGTGGGTGAGGTACCTGGTTGGGGCTGTGCGAGAGGCAACAGATCGGTATTTTGCCTCTCTCTCACATCAATGTGTCTCTCCTCTTTCTCCCTCCCTTCCTTTCTCTCTAAATATAAGTAAATGCAGTCTTTTAAAAAAACAGGTAAGTAGGTAAAAGCATACAAAATCTCCCTTGTGCATGACAGATCAATGATGCAGTAATTCATCAAAAATAATCTGAAGTTGTTTTTTTTAGAATTTCTCATTCTTTACCATTATTTGGTTTCATCAATTTACTTGCTATGTAAAGTGATACTCTCTTCCATGTGCTGTATACCTTCTTCTGTGCTTTGGTATACTTAATTATGACTATGATTTTAAGACTTCACTTTATTAAAAAAACATACCAGCCCTGACTGGTGTGGTTCAGTTGGTTGGGTGTTGTCCCACAAAGCAAAAGGTAACCGGTTCAATTCCCAGTTAGGGCACATGCCTGGGTTGTGAGCCGGTGCCCAGTTGGCGTGCGTGCATGGGGCAACCGATCACATTAATGGTTTTTTCCCTCTCTTTTTCCCTCCCTGCCCTCCTTCTAAAAATAAATAAAATCTTTTTAAAAACCATACTATATGAAATATTAAGTAAGCAAGACAGTGATGCTTGTTTTTCTTCGGCCTACAAGATCTCAAATTACAAAGATAGGTAAAGGATGATCTTTAGCTTTCTATATGAAAATATATAAATTGAAGCCTACTGGCCTGAGAAGCACTGTCCTGACATGATGAGTGCGGAAGTGGGGCGGGAGGAGAAGGCGGCAGGGAAACAGTTCTGGGTTCTAGCAAGTCTGAACAGATGACCTGACAGTTTTCCGGCACAGGCTGGGAATGAGAAAGGAGAGCGAAAGCTACCGCAGGAAAGAAGTCTTGTTTAACAGGTGCATCTCTCAACACGGAGAAGTCAGTAAACAGGAGCTAACCACCTCTCACGTCTTTGTAAGAAGATCCAGGAGATGAAAGGCTTGCACTGATGGCTGGAGGAAGTGATGGCCCACTCATCGCAGGGAGCTCAAGTCTGTCCACAAAGCCCAGGGCCTCAGCACCACAGGAGACATTTAAGTGAATGTCTTACAGCGAAAATAAAACCATCAGGAAGCTATGATAAAAGGCTTCTAGTAAGTCCACAATATGTCATTCATATTTTCTAAATTTCTTGTAATGCTGCCCTAAAATGACTTCCAAAGAATTAGAGATTGTCATTTATGCAGAATTTCACTAAAATAATTTAAATAGCTAGAAAAGTAGGTGCTTCTACACCCTCAGCCAACCAAACCGAAGGATATCTAAGAACTGATTTCAGTTTGCCCCACTGTAACTCCGGACAAAGCCATGCAACCGGTATTACGTCCAGTGGAAAGTAACCAGACTTTGTGCGGAGAGATGCCCTTGGAAACTCCAACTCCAACATGGTATTATGTATCATCTCCTCATTAGGTGTTTTATTATTTATTTTAAACCTCAATGCTTCCTTTTTTGGTATTCACATTACCCTTTTAATATTTTTAACAAATAAAGGCAAATCTTTTAAGTCACAATAGTTTTGTGGAGACCTCAAGAGTAGCTGTGACTTCCCCCTTGTTGCCAGATGCGTAACTCAGGCCATGTTTCCTGAATCAGCCTTCTGTCCGCTGCTCAGCACTGAATTCAGCTTATTGTCTTTCATTGTCAGTTTTAAAAATATTTCAAAAAGCTGTGTTACCCAAACATATCACATCACATTATGTCCTAATAAAGTACTCCACTCTGCTCTGTGATCGACTGAAATCATCTATGACAACTTACGTGGCCTAAGTTTAGAGGATGCCCCAACCTCCTCTCTTCCACCTCAGTCCCACTCTGGTCGGGTACTTGTAATATGGTTTTATTATCACATTTCAATGGTTAAACAATGGAATTTCCAAACAGATCCCCCACAGAAGTACCTTTGTTCAAAGAAAAATGTTACACTACTGTGGTTGCTTTTCACACACAATGTTTACCCCATAGTCAAGTTTCTGATAAATCAACTTAGATGGAAATTCTGTTTGTGAGGCATTTCCTGGTATACTAGGCAGTGCATTAGAAAAGAGATTATATTGCAGTTAGTCTATAATGATTATTTTTAACCGTCTACATATAATTAACAACCATTCAAAAAGAAAGTGCAAATGTGCAAATGAGAGAACAAAAATAGTTTCTAAACATGTAATGCATAATATAGGATATAAATCCATACAACTAAAAACAATTGCTGACAACATCCTGCTGAGCATTAAATGACACCACCAATTTTGTCTTATATGTATTCTTTCTTAAGTATTCAAAGAATGCAACAGACATTACTTTCTTAATTTTCAAATTTTTCATGATTATATTAGGATATTACCATTTTTTTTCACAAATCAGAAAACAAAGAACTACCATTATCTTTGTATATTTTCAATAATAGAGCCAAAATAAGAACAATTCTAGCTAATCTCATTTGGGATCTTAATTAGTACTACAAGTTTATTTGTGAGTTAAAAATAGTATCACTCATGAGAAACAATGCCAAAATCATTATGCTCATAAACTGTGTTAAATGCCTAGTGGAGAAAGACTGTAGCAACTATGAAGTAACACACTAGTTGTAGGCATGAGGAACGTTTATATTGGCTCTTGTGGGTGTACACATTAAATGCAAAACCAGAAAGGAACCATGCACACATCCGGCTGCCCATGCCAGCACCCCAGAGTCTAATCCTCTCCTCTCAGTTCTGCTGTCAGGCCACAGTAGTGTGGAGACTTGTAGGCTGCTGTCCTTGTTGTAATGAATGGGAAGAGGCTGACAGTGGCATGGTCGAAACCTTCACCTCTTCTTCCCCTGTGGAAAAGTCAGTCATGGTCTAGTTACGGGTGACTAGATTTGTTCACAGTCCCTTTAAAATGATTTCAATATTCGGAATACTAATACATATATAAAATACATGCTTAATGGTTGGAATCTGGGTGTGAAACAAGTATGAATTTTAAAATATTAAGTTCATCAAGTACCTAGGAAGTATTTACACTCTATAAACACATCCTTGAATTTAGCAATACTATGTCAGATATGAGAACAAATATATTTAGGGTTATAAATATACAAAAAGGAAAAAGAGACCAGGAAAACCATTCTTTTCCAAGCCAATTGGACCCCTTATAGATTCAGAGATACTGCTAACAGTAATAGTATCTTGTGAAAAAATTAGAACCAAATTTACAGAAGTGAAAATGTGGTTTTTATACGGGAAAAAGGACAAATCCATGTTTTAAAAGCAGAAATCATGTTTAGAAAAGAGAAATAAAAAGATAAAAATATTAATTTTGCAAATTACCATATAGCATCTGAAAATTTACCGTTAATGTGAACTTTTCAATTGATGGGAAAATAATACAATGCTAAGAACAATACAATGATCCAATTGACTGAAAGCGAGATGACTACTTCTAGGTCAAAGTAATGAGATCAGTTCTCAGTACAAGAAATGAGATCAGTTCTCCTAATTATAATTGATAATTATTTGACGGCAAGTGACTTGTTTCACACATGACTCAAAATTCAATCAAGTCACTGTTAAAACAGCTAGTTCAGAAACAAAGAAATTTAAAGAAAAATGCCCTCTCATAAGTAAAACTGAATGAACAAAAAAATGAAAAGAAATGATGCTTACAGACTTGTTTTTCCAAATAATTTTTAGCATTATAGAATAAAAACATCTTAGCAGAGTTCTTGAAAAACATAGCTGCAAAATTACATTTGGAAAGATAAATAACTGACAAGAAAAGGACTTTCAGTCTTCAGAACAGGTTATTTCATAGTTTTTCAGTAAATTGGCAAGGATTCTATAAACCCTAAGTACGTAACAAGGAGGATGCAAAAGCAGAATTCTACCTTGGAGTTCTGTGTGAGAACATGGTGCTAATGAACACTCAGTAAAAGATTCATTTTCATCAAGTCAATAAACTTCACTCTGTTTTGTAGCTACAGGCCGCATCACTGACCTCAGCCAATTGTCTCACGAGCCTATACTGTTGATAAAAAGGAACCTGGAAGTGTGTGAGAACAAGAACCGGTTTTCGCAGCAAGGAGCCAAGTGAAGGTGCCCGCCAGCAGTCTTCACGGAGGAAGGACAGGGTCAGGGCCGCGGTGGGAAAACGCTCCAGCGACCGAGTCTGGGACCTGAGCTCTGGCTCTAATTCCCTCAGAACTGAACGTGTGGCTTTAACAGATTATTTGACCTTTCTGGAACACAGTTTTGCCACTCCTAAAATGAAGAGTTGGGTAAGTCACTTTTTAGGACCAGAAAAGTCATCTTTTAAAATAAAAGCACATGGTTCCAATAATAAAAAGACCTGCATGGACTTACTGTAACTCCCACTAATTAAAGATCCCCCAAGAATATTTACTTCAAAATTCCTTCTAATTTAAACAAATGTGTTGCCAAGAATATGCTGCTAAAAAAGTTTTCCTAATTAAGGAAATAACTAATTTTAAACCCTAAAATGTTTTCCATTAGGCAAAGGAAATGGAAGCCACATTTCTGTCAAACCTCTGGCAACTGTCCTTCCCATGACAGGTTTCAGATATGTCAATTCTGAATAGTTAACTGAAAGAAACCAAAACTACAAATGTGAATACAAACACGCAGATGTGGCATCCGTCTAAGCAGGTGACTGACACCTCCGAGTATCGGCTCCTGAAGCTCAGGGACCCTATTCTGCTCCATGATACCTAAGGAGTAACTATGCACGCCTTTCCCAGTGTCGAATGTTGTCTAAGCACATGTTAAAGGGGCTGCTCTCACTGACAGAGGATGTGCTCTGCATTATCAAGCTCTTAAGGAGAAGCTCCCCCCCATGACATTTATTCATTGCAGGATACAAAGTTGAACCTATTTCAATAGTTCAACACAACTACAAATGAGTTACAACTAGCGGTGGGGGAGGCAGATACTGTCTGGGTATTAAAATGCTTCAAATTAGACACAGTTAAAATGTACAGTTTTCTAGAGTTTTACTGTCATGTCTAATTATTACTAAAAATACTAAATCATCTGGCTACAATTATACAACTATTCTGTTTTGAGGCTTAGCACATTCAGCTTCCTGAGGCATATCTACCAAATATTTATAGGCCATAAGGTGATTCTGTGTAACTCTTGATAACAACTTTGGTACATTTTAACTAAAATTTCTCTGCTCATCAGAGCCTTAAAAATAATCTAACAAGCTTAGAAATAACTCACCATTTAAACACCAAGGAAGTATACGTAGTCAAAATCTGAAAATCTGAAATAACCCTACCCACCTCCCACAAAATTGTTCCCATAAAGTATCTATCTACTTTAGATGAGGATTTCAAATGACTAACTTGGGGACAACTACCCTCACAAATCAATGATCAACTCATGACCACTGTGGCATCTCCAGAACACCCACTGGCTTGAAATACCTGGACCAAAACTGTTCTTTTTGTGCTAATAGACAGTATGATAAATAATAAAACTGGAAGAACAGATAATGATCATGTAATAAGTCACATAAAAGTAACAAAGAAGACAGCTAAGAACTAGAATCCCACAGAGGCACCCTCCTTCCTATCCCACCAAGCCTGTACTATTCGCTGCGCTGCCCGAGCTCCCCACTTCCTCCTCCATTCTCTCTGCAACACAAGGAAGCACCGGCTCTTAAGAGAAGGCAGTGTGATTCCATCTTAACGTCATGACACAGTAACAAATTCCTGCCTCTATGCCTTTACTCAGACATTCCCGTCAAAGTAAAAGGTCCTTCTCTTTGCTTCCTGCTATCCCAAATCCAAGACACCACAGACAGATCAATTTCTCCTTCTTCAATGAAACCTCTCCAACAATGGAAGCTCCATTAGTGTCTCCGGGATCCCAGCATTATACAGTTACCGCTTTCCTGCGCAGTCTTCATTTCATCTCAACTACACTACAAGTACCTGGAAGCAGTATCCGCATTTTATATTTCTTTTGTATTGCCCAGATGGCTTAGTTCATTCTTGGGCAAACAGGGGCTCAAATATTCACCATAATTGGTTTAATATTTTATTTTTAAATGTTTAGAATATTTAGGGGAAATGTAACTTTAATTTTAATGTTATAATCAGTTACAAGGCACACTACTAGTAATTAAAATTCCACATTTCTCAAAGATTACAACAAAGCAAAATAAAGTTACACTCTCAAAGGAAGAATAAAAAGAGTACCAGAAACCAAATATTTAGTGTTTCTGTGAATATCATATAGATGAGGATTAAAAAATGTCACCTACTAACTATCATATCAAATAAACAAATATCAGGAGTCCCACTGATGTGCAAAATACTACAGTTAAGTGCTATCAAGATTATATAAATTAACTTCAATGTATCAACTGTTAATTTCACTATATCAACAACCACAAACAATACTCTCAACTCACCTACTTATCTTAAAAGTGAAATATTGTTGGTCATAAAAAGATTATAGCCAAAGAATCCTGATGGATCTCTGTAACTTCATTTATCAACCTTGCTAAAAACCAGAGAACAAACACCTGGTAAAAGCACATTGTGACAATAATGATGTGCTACGTTGTATCTGGAAGGCTATGACCAAGGAACAAAAACACGTAACGAATTATAGATGAGCGAGGGACTGTTCTATTCTACTTGGGAGAATCAGAAGAGGAACAAACTCTTTTACCAGTCACCTCTAAAGCCCAAATTAAAGTTTAAAAATCTATTAGGATGATTCCTTTAGATATAGAAGTCACTCGATCTAAGGCTATATGGGACCTTAAAACCCAAAAGTTCGGCAACCTTCAAGGTGATAGTACAAAACCAGAAGTATTCTGGTGTTACTTATAGGAACCTAATGTGCATCCCACCCCCCAATAAAAATGACAGCCAAAAGGAAAATCTCTCTCCTGAACAATACCTTTTCCACAGGAAGTATACTTATGCACATATATGTCTGTGAAACATTAATAATCAAAGTTCTCAAATATTACTTTATTAATATATAGCACAGTTCAGATGTGTGTGTATGTGTCTATCAGTCGAAATAAGTAACCGCCAAAGGCAGTTAGAGTGGCTTTATCCCTCATGCTCTCGCTTGTTACCATCTCGACAATTTTTTGGAACCAGTTTACTTTTAGAATGTATAATCAAAAGCTTTACCATGGTATTGGTACCATAATTTCGAGCCCATTTTTCCTTTTTCTTTTTGTATTTTTATGGCACATGAAAGTTTGGTAACTATCTTAATAAGTGAAATGACTCCATGCAGTAACTAGGTATAATACTCCACCATCCTTATAAAGCTCAATATTACAAGGCATCCACCCAATAAAAAATTTTTATGTTATAAGAACTTTAATTTTTCCCCCAGAAATTTCCAAGACTAATGATAGGTACTCCATTATTCAAAAGTTCCCTCCCTACCCACCCAACAACCTGAAGGCATGAACTATTCACAAATTCTCAAGGGCTATAAATGAACCTACCTGTTATAGGGATCCCTCCCAGACCTGTGTTGTGCTGTGGCGGGAGATTCAAGTCCAAGAAATTACTATTTGAGGTGGGGTTTGCTGTGTGGTTCAAGTGCATGATGCTATTGCGAGGAAAGGCCATCCAAGGATAGCGGGCTGCCTGGCCTGGAAAATTGAATGAATTATAAACTGCTCGGTGCTGCTGAAATTGAGGGAACCTCTGTGGCAAGACTGAAAAGGTACTGTTGAGAGAGTTGGCATTTGCAGGTGCAGCAGGGTGCAGGAATCCAGAGCCTGGGCCTTTGGCGGTTGTAGTGTGTGAAGAGGAGTTCTGAAGAGGTGTGGGTGAAAGCGAAGGCTGGTCTTGGACTGACAGCTCCTTTTCAATCAGGTCTGCTAAGGCTTTTCGAGTGACATCAAAGGGGTCGAAACCCAAGTCATCCTCTGGTTGTTTAGAAGAACCAAAGCCAAACGCTGCTTGCCAGTCTGTAGAGGACGATACTGGGATTGTTTCTGTTGGGGAGAAAATTAGTGATGAGTTTAAAATACATAGCTCACTTTCATACTTAATGAGTATCCATACTAGTGAAAGTTAAATATCATATTACAAGATAAAGGCAAATATACACAAAGTATGTATGATTTCTTAGTACATTAAAATTGTAAAATTACATCAGACTTCATATAGTTCTAGCAACGATTTCATTAAGTTACTAATTTCAAAAACTATGAATGACATTCATTGATTATGCTAATCAAAGAAAAAGTACTTCAGCTCTGGCTGGTATAGCTCAGTGGATTGAGCGCAGACTGAGAACCTAAGGATCGCTGGTTCGATTCCCAGTCAGGGCACATGCCTGGGTTGCGGGCCAGGTCCCCGGGGCACACGAGAGGTATCAACACATTGATGTTTCTCTCCCTCTCTTTCTCCTGCCCTTTCCCTCTGTCTAAAAATAAATAAATAAAATCTTTAAAAAAAAAAAAGTACCTGAAATCCAAATTATACTCAGTCTTTCATAGTCAAAACCCAGAATAAATCATTTAAATGAAATAAAGTAATAACAAATAACAGAACTTATTAGCAGTTCATATTTTAAAATGTATTAAAAAGTAGAAACAATTTCAAATATGTATATGCTTTATATACTACGAAAAATAACGTAACAATAAAGAATCTTTAATTTTTAGAGCTTTTAAAATTTGTTCCACTGACAATAGATACTTTTGTCAATGTTAATTTTATGCCATTCCTTCACATTAGTAAGGGAACTTATAATAAATAAAAATGGAAATAGCTCAAAAATATAAATTTTAATATAAACTAACTTTTGTCTTTTATCACCTGGGAAAATCTTAAATTTAACTATACAAACATAAATCTGATTAAAAACATAAGCCCTTAATACTTCTAGAGGAATAAGTGTTTTATTACTGGGGAAAAAATGATTGAATTTTTTGAATGAATGAATTGATTCACTGATTCTAGAGAAATCTGTCTGCTAACACAGAACTAAGTTCCAAGTCATATAACAACTTCCCTAACCATCCAATTCCATGCAGTTTATTCAAATGATTACATTTGCATGAAGAAGGAAACAGGGTAAGGAGGATAAAAACACACCCAGCCGAGGAGTGTAACTGTTCACTCGCAGCAGCACGGCCACGCACCCACCTGATGTGAAGAGACTCTGCGGCTCCGGTGCCGTCGGCCAGTCGCTCGATGTCTGCGGGGAGCTGGGGAAAGGAGGGAGCCCACTCGGAATTGGGTTGGGATGGCGAAAGTTATCTGAGAATAACGACTGTGACTCAGTCACTGCCCCTTCAAAAGGAGACCGTGCACTGTGATTGGATGAGCTGATGGGGATGACTGGGTTAGATTTTGATAAACCAGGTGGCGGTGAAGGTGTATCACTGTTAGATATCTAAATAAAATAGGGAAAGAAAAGAATAATCAACATAAATTCCTACATTTTAATAAGCCACAATTAAAACAGCTTGCAACAAAAATGTGTTAGAATAGCGGTCTTCAAACTGGGGTCCTTGAAAGCTTTTTATGAGTGCACAAATTTTCAAAAAACCCCCATCAACTTACATAAGTACTCTTCTAAAACTGACCCCCCTGAAAAGGCTAAGTCAATCTCCTCATTTTACAACCTTTACAACCTAACGTCTCTCACTTTACACAGAAAAGAATACTTCTCACTCTCTGGGATCTAACTATAGCATTTTGCTCAACAGTGAAAACTTTGTGGGAAGTATTCAGGCTGGTGACAAGTGGGGGTCTGACTCTCATGACTGGGTTCGTTTGCAAACTAGGTGACTCCCAATATATTAGTTTTGGGGGGGGAATGGAAAGAAGATCTAATCAAGTTACTTCCACAGACATCATTAAAAAGAATTTTTATGATAAATCTTTCTTATGTATTTGATTCAAAGGAATTTGAAAAATTTGAGTGACACTGATATAATACTGTTTCTTCCATTTCCCATTTATAAGAACAAGACATCTTAGCACTTGCATTTAGAAAAATAAAAATATGACTGAGATTACTGCTGAAACTTGTACCAAAAGGTAATAATATTCATCTACAGATACATGAAAACTAATTTTAAAATGGTCCTGTCAATCTCAATAAGAAATAAATTTCCAATATAATTTTAATGTCTGCTTGATAACTAGTTCTTAAAATCTATACTTACATAAGTTGCTTTGATCAAATCAAAATACCAATATACAATATGTTGGAAGTTATATCCTTTACAATTTTTTAAACCTATTATTCAAAAATCTTAAATGTAAACCTAAAATACACAAGGGGACATACAGATTTTTGAATTCTTTTATGG
The DNA here is from genome assembly GCA_004027475.1 of Anoura caudifer. Lineage (NCBI taxonomy): Eukaryota > Metazoa > Chordata > Mammalia > Chiroptera > Phyllostomidae > Anoura > Anoura caudifer. The sequence continues at coordinate 70,970 of PVKU01000080.1, forward strand.
AATTTGTGAGCAAAAATTTTGGAGAAGAAGTGTATTTCAGATCTCACAATCACTGTGGAAGAGATTAGAATGACAATTTTTTACCAGTGTAAGAAGGTGTGCAGAAACTTAACCGGTGAAAAACTAACAACTGAACGAAATGCTACAAAGCAAGCTCTAAAGATCAGGACACCATTCAGTGGCACTGTTGGGGCAACTCCGAACTTACTAGTTAGTTATCATTTCAAATCCCATAGTCATTTGGAGGAAGGGAAAAAACTGTTGCGAGCAAGTACAATGAGAAAATAAAGTTGACAGCAAGGGACAGGGAAGCATACGGCACAGAAACAACTCTTAAAACCAGGAATGTATAAGGCATAGTCTGGGACCATTTCACGTAGGGTCAAGAAGACCATATGTGACCAGTGTGGCTCGGCTGGTTGGACACTGTCCCACAAAGTGAAAGGTCACTGGCTCAATTCCTGGTCAGGTCACAGGCCTGGGTTGTGGGTTCGGTCCCTGGTCAGGGCGTGTACAATAGGTAACCAACAGATGTTTCCCTCTCTTTCCCCATCCCTCCCCTCTCTCTAAAAATCAAAAAAGAAAAAAATTTTAATAAAAAGACCAATAATAAGAGATTCTAAGGACACTAGTACATTGCCATTGAGCACAGTGACATATGGTCATAATGGTAATTGAGTCACGAAAGGGTTAAATCATGCTCCATAGATTCTGTGGAGAAAAAGAAAGCTAATTATAATACATTTAAGAAGAATGTTAAACTGTTTACTATTTAACAATTTAGACTGTTTAGTATTTACAGTATTTTGCACTATCTAGAAAATTCGCTTACACAGAATACCATTCAGGGGTGGGGGGAGGGTAAGAGGGGAGAGCATATAAATGAGAAGACACAGTATCAAAATCTTACCTGCTGGGAGTTATCGCCATTCCCTATACTGAGAGAATCTGAAGGTTTGTCAATGGGGCTGTAAAAAGAAAACAAATCGAATAAAATCAGAGTAAAGTCATTCTCCCAAAATAAAAACAAACTTACCCAAAGCCAGAAACACAGACATCTTAATCCTCTTAACATTTACTGAAGCATTATGATTTAAGACATTAGGTTGATGCTAAGGATATAAAGGAGTATAATAAGATAAAATCCCTACCCCAGAGCAACTTACATTCTAATCAGGTTCTCCAAAAACAATAGCTTATTTTAAAAACTACTACTTAAAATGGATGCTACTACAAGTAACAGGTTAAAAGTCTAACTACTTTTTTAGTTTTGTGCACACAATTAACACATTCCCCATTAAACTTCTTGAAATAATACCCTTTTTCTAGGTGTTGGACAGGGAACATAAGTTACTAGAATGTTCTCTATAGGTCCTTAAGAACAATAAATTTAATGCTTCAGTATCCTCATCACAGCCCTACAGATGCTATGCGCATGTGTACACGCAATCACACACACGAGACTAACAGGAACAAACTTTCGTGCTAACAACTGACTCTTTAAAAAAAACATTAAAACTTGACTTACACATACAGAAAATGCAGTACCACAGTAATGTAACACAGGATTGATACCTTAAGGTCCATTTTAACTCATCCAACTTAAAAAAAAAAATCTTTACCAGTACTGCAACACTTACACAGCACTGACACACAACTGGCAAGCCGAAAACAAGATTCCATGTTTCTCAAAATTATTTTATTGCCTGAAAATGCACTCAAAGTTACCTTACAGACAACCTACTGGTACTACATTTAATTGCTCTAGAAAATTTTAACAAGGGCTGGTACCCAACCTGAACACTAAGAGTATCTTCTGCAGAAACACTGCCAGATGCTCTAGGATTTGACAGGTCTAAAATTTACTTGAAGAGCATCTTTACTTCTTATTATTCATAAAATATCTATAATCAATTCAAGTTATTAAGTCTAATAGATAATTACAAATAATTTTAAGATATAGTTCTGAGCCTATTAAGTTTAAAGATATTTGGGGCAACAAGCACACACAAGTATCAGCTAGTGCCAACTAAATGATGAACTGTCTACTCAACAAATGCTACTGGTCCTCGGAAGTGAAGCCACCACAAGTGGGGCATTTAGGGGACATTTTCCAGGGGAGTTCAAATTTAAGCAGGCCCTTAAAAAGATTTACACATTCAGAGAAAGGAAGAAGAAAAGGGGAAAGAAGAGCTTTAAAGGTAGGACTTATAAATGTAAGTGTATCAGGAATCAAAAGGTAGCAGGCAGAGCTGGGAGAAAGTTAAATAATTGGTGTAGCTAACGTGAGATGGTTTTACCAATGGCAGGTTAGGACAGAAAGGTGGACACAGGTCAGATACTAGAGGCCAATGAAAATTTTTGAGCACAGAAATGACATAAACAAAGCAGTGTTTTGGAAAGACAAATTTGATAGTAACATGAAGAACAGATGGGTACATAATACAGATTAATCTGAGATAAACCTGAAATATTAAAAAAATATTTATGTGGTAAAATACAATTAACATAAAATTTACCATCTTAGATATCTTTAAGTGTACAATTCAACATTACTAAATACATGTATTCACATTGTTGTTAAATCAACACCAACCATCCCCATAACTCTTTTCATCTCGTAAAAACTGAAATTCTGCACCCACTAAACAATACCTCACCAACTTCCCCGCCCCCCAGCATCCACCGTTATACTTTCTGCATGATTTTGACCACTCTAAATACCCTGTATAAGTGGGACCAGAGCATTTGTCTTACCGCCAACTAGCTTATTTAACAAACAATACCCTCACAGTTCATCCATGTTGTAACATATTGAAGAATGTCCTTCCTTTTTCAGGCTGAATAATATTACCTTGTCCATATACAATGTATTTTTGCTTCTCCATTGATCTGTCCATGGACACTACACTTGCTTCCACGTTTAAGCTACTCTGAGTAATGCTGCAATGACGTACGTAGGTGACAAATACCTCTTTGAGATGCTGCTTTCAATTCTCTTAGGTATATACCCAGAAGTGAGGCTGATGAATCATACGCTAATTTTCAATTTTTTGAGGGACCTCCATACAATTTTCCACAGCAGCTGTACCATTTTACACTCCCTCCAACAGTGCACAAGGATTCCAATTTCCTCACATCCTTTCTAACATTTGTTTTCTGAGTTTTTCCCATGTATTTATTGTCCTTTTCTCCCATTTTGTGGGTTGTCTTTTACTGTGACTGTGTCACTAGATGCACAAAATTTTAAAATTTTCCGGAAGTCCAATTTGTCTTTTTTTTTTCATTTATCTGTACCTTTGGAGTCATATTCAAGAAATCATTGCCAAATCTGATGTTGTGAAACTAAGTAAATGTCATAAGGTCCTATGTTTTCTTTTGAAAGGTTTTATTGTTTTAGGTCTTACATTTAGGTCACTGATCCATTTTGAAGCCTTTTTTTTAAAAAAAATATTCACCTGATATGCTTATTGATGTTAGGTAGAGAAACACTAAAGTGAGAGAAACACTGATCAGTTGCCTTCCATACATGCCCTGACAGGGGATTGGACCCACAACCTATGCATGTGCCCGGACCAGAGATCAAACCTGCAATCCTTTGGTGTATGGCATTACACTCCAACCAACAGCCATGTGGCCAGGGCTTAAAGCAATTTTTGAATGTGGTGTTTGATAAGAGTCCAGCTTCATTCTTTTGCTTGTGGATGTCCAGTTTTCCCAGCAGGACTTCTTGAAAAGACTGTCCTTTCCCCTACTGAATTGTCTTGGCACCCTTGTTAAAAATCATTTGACCCCGTGTGTGACAGCTTATTTCTGGACTCTCTATTCTATTTCATTGGCCTATATGCCTGCCTTTAGCCAATAAATAACACACTACTTTGTTTACTGTAGCTTTGTAGGAAGTTTTGAAATAAAAAGTGTGGGTCCTCCAGTTTAATTCTTCTTTTTCAAGATTATTTGGCTATGTGGAGATTCCATACGGATCTTAGAATGAGTGTGCTAGCTATAAAAGCCTCCACTGGAATTTTGGTATGAATTGCACTGAATCTGTAAACAGCTTTGGGTAGAACTGACGTTTTAATAACATTAAGGCTTCCAACCCATGAAACTGAGATGTGTTTTAATTTATTTATGTGTATTCTTTCTTTCAGCAATGTTTTGTATTGCACAAGTCTTTTTCTTCCTTGCTTAGTTCCCAAGTATTTTATTATTGTTGATGCTATTGTGAATGGAATTGTTTTTGTAATTTCCTTTATAGTTTGTTCATGTTCACCTATAAAAATGCAAAAGATTTTTGAGTGTTGACTTTCCATCCTATTACACTGCTTAATTCATTAATTAGTCCTCACAGAGTTTTGTGTGTGTGTGTGGAATCAGAGTTTTCTGCATATAAAACTGTATCATGTCCAAAGAGGTCATTTTATTTATTCTATTTCAATACCTCTTCTTTTTCTTGGCTAACCTGTTACGGCTAGAACATCCAACACTTTGTTAAAAGGAAGTAAAAGTGTTCATTCTTGCCTTTTCCTCATCTTGAGAGGCAAAACTTTCCATCCTTCACCATTGAGTAGGACATTCACTGTGGGTTTTTTATATAAGGCTTCTATTACATTGAGTAGTTTTCTTTCATTCCTAGGTTGTTAATTGTTTTTGTCAGGAAAAGGATGCTCAATTTTGTCAAATGTTTTTCCTGCAACAAATGAATGAGTGGTTTTTACCCTACATCTGTTTATGTGTCCCTTCTTATTGTTCAATTTTCATACATTAGACCATCCCTCCATTCCAAGAATAAATCCCACTTGGTCCTGATGTGTTTATATAATCCTTTAAAGGTGAATTGTTTGCTACTATTTTGTTGAAGATTTTGCATCAATGTTCATATGAAATATTGGTCTGTAGTTTATTTTTCTTACAGTGTCTTTGTCCAGCTTTGGTAATCAGGTAATAATGGTCTCACAGAATGAGTTAGGAAGTGTTCCCTTCCCTTCAATTAAAAAAAATTTTTTTTGAGAAAGATCAGTATCAGTTTTTCTTTAACTATTTGGCAGAATTCATCAGTGAAGCCACCACGTCCAGGGCTTTTCTTTGTTGGAAGATATTTCATCATTAATTCAGTCTCCTTACTAGTTATATATCTATTTATGTTTTCTGTCTTATTTTGTTCTTGTGTATCTGCCCACTTCACCTAGGTAACCCAATTTGTGGCATACAACTGTTCACAGTGCTCTCTTATAATGCTTTTATTTCTGTAGAATCTGTAGTAATGCCCCCACTTTCATTTATGATTTTAGTAATTTGAGCCTTTTCTAATAGTCCATCTAGCTAACAGATGATCAATTTTGTCAATCTTCCCAAAGAACCAACTTTTAATTCCACTGATTTTCTCTACAGTTTTTTAATTCTCTATTTTATTTATCTCTATGCTAATCTTCATTATTTCCTTCCTTCTGTTAGCGTTGGGTTTAGTTTGTTCCTTTTTTTCTTATTAAGTTATAAAGTTAGGCCGCTGACAGAATCTCTCATTTTTTCATGTAAGCATTTACAATAGTCCCTCCTTACGGAATTTTGCATCGTGTGGTTTCAGTTACCTGAGGCCATCTGATGTCAGAAAATATTAAATGGAAAGGTCCAGAAATAAACACCTTGTATGTTCTAAATTGTTCATCGTTCTGAGTGGCATGATGAAGTCTTGCGCCATCCGGCTCCATCCTACCTGGAACATGAATCATCCCTTTGTCTGGCATATACATGCTGTGTACGTCACCTGCCTATTTGTCACGTAGCAGGCTTCTCAGTTATCAGATCAACTGTCACGGTATCAGAGCTTTTGTTCAAGTAACCCTTACTTTATATAATAATGTCACATTCACATAACTTTTATTATAATATGTTGTTATAACTGTCCTATTTTATTGTTAGCTATTGTTGTTACTCTCTTACTGTTCCTAATTTATAAATTAAACTTTATCATAGGTACACAAGTATGAACAGAAAAAACACTGTATATATAGGGTTAAGTACTACCTCTGGTTTCAGGCATCCACAGGGGTCTTGGAACTTATCTGCTGTGTACAGGGCAAGACTACTGTATGGCCGCAAATGTCCCCTTTCGCATCAGTTCTGCTGGTCCCCATAAGTTGTGGTGTGTTGTATTTTTTTCATTGGTCTCTAAGTATTTTCTAATTTCCCTTGTAATTTTTTAATCCATTATTTGTTTAAAAGTGTGCAATTTCTAATTTTCTCAATTATCCCGATTTCCTTTTGTTAATGGTTTGTAACTTCAACCTGTTGTGGTCAGAAAAGATAACTGGTATATCTATCTTTTAAAATCTGCTGAGATTTAACTGTGATATAACATATGGTCTATCTTGGAATATGCCCCATGTGAACTTGAAAAGGATGTATATTCTATTGTTTGGGTACAATGTTAAGTATATATCTATTAAATACAGCTGACTTACTGCATTGTTTAAATCTCTAATTTCCCTCTTGGCTATTCTATCCATTATCGTGACTGGGGTATTGAACTCTCCAACTATTACTGTAGAACTACTTATCCCTTTATGTTTTTCCTGTTATTAGGTGCATAATGTCTACAACTGTCTTATCTTCTTGCTGCACTTAACCTTTTACTAATATATAGTGTCCTGCCTTTACCAGTGTGGCTCAGTTAGTCGTACGCTGTTCTGCAAAGCAAAAAGGCTGCTAGTTCAATTTCTAGTCAAGGCACGTGCCTGGGTTGTGGTTTGGTCCCTAGCTGGGCCACATACGAGAGACAAGTGATCGATGATTCTGTTCCTTTCTTTCCCCCTTCCCCTATCTCTAAGATCTTAAAAACAAACAAACACACACACACACACATATTCACATACCCACATACATAATCATATAATGTCCTTATCTCTTACAAACTTTTTTGACTTAAAGTTTATTTTGTCTGATTAGTATAGCCACACCTGATCTCTTCTGATTGCTACTTGCGTTGAATATCTTTTTTCATCCTTTTAATCTCAACCTGTTTGTGTCTCTGGGTCTAAGGTGAATCTCTTATAGAAAGCATATAGTTCGATCATGTGCTTTTATCCAGTCTGCCAATCTCTGTCTTCAAATTGGAGAGCTGAATCTATTTACATTTAGAGTAATTACTGATAAGGATGGAGCTATATCATCACACTATTTTTTATAGCCCCCTTATTTCCTACATTACTATCTTTTTGTGTTTAGTTGACTTTTTTCTAGTAAAATGTTTAAATTCATTTCTGATTTACTTTTGTGTATATACTAGAGATATTCTCTTTGTTGTTACCATGCTGATCACATTTAACATCCTAAAGCTGTAACACTCTATTAGGTTATACTAACTTCAAGAGCACACAAAAACTCTGCTTCCTTATAGCTTCACCTCTACCCCTTTGAATTGTTGACATCACAAAACAACCTCTTTATACATTATGTACCAAAAACCAAACTAGTAATTCTTTTTCTTTTCTTCTTTATATTTTTTGATTATGTTATTACAGTTGTCTCATTTCTCCCCCATCATTCCCCTCCACACCCCTCCCCCACATTCCCCTTTAGTTTATGTCCATGTGTCGTAAGTTCTTTAGCTTCTACTCTTCCCACACTATTCTTGCCCTCCCCCTGTCTATTTTCTACCCACCGTCTATGCTACTTATTCTCTGTACCTTTTCTCCCTCTCTCCTCCTCCCACTCCCGTTGCTAACCCTCCATGTGATCTCCATTTCTATGTTTCTGCTCCTGTTCTAGCTGTTTGCTTAGTTTGCTTTTGTTTTAGGTGTGGTTGTTAATATCTGTGAGTTTGCTGTCTTTTTGCTGTCCTATTTTTTATCTTCTTTTTCTTAGCCCCTTTAACATTTCATATAATAAGGGCATGGTGATGATGAACTCCTTGACTTAATAAAGACAAGCGCTTTATCTTCCCTTCCATTCTAAATGACAGCTTCGCTGGATAGAGCAATCTTGGATGTGGGTCCTTGACTTTCATGACTTGGAATACTTCTTTCCAGCCCCTTCTTGCCTAGAAGGTCTCTTTTGAGAAATCAGCTGACAGTCTGATGGGAACTCCTTTGTAGGTGACTGTGCCCTTATCCCTTGCTGCTCCTAGAATTCTCTCCTTCATTTTAATCTTGGCTAATGTAATTATGATGTGCCTTGGTGTGTTCCTCCTTGGGTCCACCTTCTTTGGGACTCTCTGAGCTTCCTGGACTTCCTGGAAGTCTGTTTCCTTTGCCAGATTGGGGAAGTTCTCCTTTATTATTTGTTCAAATAACTTTTCCACTGGTTGCTCTTCCTCTTCCTCTTCTGGTACCCCTATAATTTGGATGTTGGGATGTTTAAAGATGTCCTGGAGGTTCCTAAGCCTCTCCTCATTTTTTTGAATTCTTGTTTCTTCATTCTTTTCTGTTTGTTTCTTTCTTCCTTCTGGTCCACTCCATTGATTTGAGTCCCAGTTTTCCTCCCATCCCTATTGGTTCCCTGTGCGTTTTTCTTCATTTCACTTACTGCAGCCTTCATTTGTTCATCTAATTTGCAACCAAAATCAACCAATTCTGAGAGCTTCCTAATCACCAGAGCTTTGGGCTATGCATCTGACAGGTTGGCTATCTTTTGGTCGCTTAGATGAATGAGCTCTGGGGCTTTGATCTGTTCTACCATTTGAGCCATCCTTGGTTTTGGTTTGGTTTTGTTTCTGTCTGGTCGCAGCTGTTACGTAGTGAGGGGAGGAGCCTTAGGTGTTCACCAGGGCGGGGCAACCCAGTCGCTGGGTTGGGATACTGTATGTGAAGGTGGGGTCCCAGAGGAAACAATGGCGCTTGCTCCACTCTCTCAGATTCCAGTCCCCTCCACAGCTTTCCCCAAGCAAACTGGGCCCTTCCGGTGCTGATCTCTGTGTGGGCGGGCCTGTGCACGTTCTAGGACGCTGTGGGTCTCTCCAAAGAACTTTCCCCGTGAGGCTGGGATTCTCTCCTGGCACTTCAACCCCCACAAGTGTCCTCAATCAGTACTTTTAGGCCTTATTTCCCAGTGCTGGGGCTGTGCGTTGTGCAGTCTCTCTTGCTGCCCATTTTCACCTGGTTTACCTGCGCGTAAATGTGTGACCGTGGTCAGCCACCTTGTGCACCTCGCTTGGTCTGCTCATTGCCTCCCCGCGCTCGGTAACCACCGCCTGTGTGCCCGGGACCACCAGCCACTGCTTTCTCCCACCGTGACCCCTCTCCGCTGGCCGCTGACTCTGCCCCTCTTACCAGTCTGGGTGAATTGTTGTCAGACTTCCGTACAATTCAGTTTTCTATCTGTTCTGGGGTTTGTTTTTTTTCTTTGGTTCTATATTTTTGTTGTCCTTAATCTTGGTTGTGAGAGGAGGCACAGTGCATCCACCTATGCCTCCATCTTGGCCAGAAGTCTTGTAATTCTTTTAAATTCAGACTCTTAAATTGTGTAGAAACAAAATTTGGAGCTACTAATCAAAGTTATAGCAATCCAGTATTTTATATTAATATACTGGGCTTTAAAGGTATTGATCACTTCAATCATGTAGGAAAAGAATAGTTACAAATTACTAGCTTTCACAATAGATTTTTGTTGTTACCTCCTCTGCCACTTATTTTCCTTCACTGAGATCTTTATTTCTCCATAAGGTTTTGGGTTACTATCTAGCATCTTTTCATTTCACCTTGTAGGACTCCCTCAAGCATTTTGTGCAAGGCAGGTGTACAAGTTACAAATGCCCTCAGCTTTCATTTAGCTGAGAATGTCTTAATTTCTCCCTCATTCTTTGGAGACGGTTTTGCTAGATATAGGATACTTGTTTTGCCCTTTTAGCACTTTAAATATATTGCTCCACTGTCTTCTGGCCTCCAAAGTTTTTGATAAAAATATGCCTATGATCTTATTGAGGATCATTTCTATGGGATGACTTGATTTTCTTGCTCCTTTCAAGATGCTGTCCTTGTCTTTGGCTTTCTAAAGTTTGATTATAATGTGTCTCAGTGTGTCTCTTTCAGTTCATCTTAGAACTCATTAAGCTTCTTGGATGTTTATTTTCATGTCTTTCAGCAAATGTGGGAAGTTTCCAGACATTATTTTTTTAAATAGTCTCTCTGCATTTTTATCTCTCCTTCTGAACCTCTGAGAAAGAGTATGCTTGTTGACTTAAGGATGTCCCACAGGTTCCTTGGGCTTGGTTCTCTTTTCTTCAATCTTTTTTGTTTTCCTCAGACTTGATAATATCCATTGTCTTATCTTCAAGTTCACTGGTTCTTTCTTCTGCCTGTTCTAATCTGTATTTGAATCTTTTGGTGAATTTTTCATTTCAATTATTGTACTTTTCAGCTCTGGAATTTCATTTTGGTTTCTGATTTCCATTTTGTTTATACATCACTTTCTTGCCTTTCTTCACATCTTCATGTAGTTCTTTAAGATATTTGAAGAGATGTGTTTTAAAGTCTTGGTCTAGTATATCTAATTCTTTTTCAGAAAGTTTCTGTGGATTTATTTTTCTCTTTGAAAGAGGCAATATTTTTCTGTTTCTTTCTATGACTTGTGGTTTTTGTTGTTATTGAACACTGGGAATTTGAATCTAGGAACATGGTCCCTTTGGAATCAGATTCTCCCCCTTCCCCAATGTCTGCTTGTTGTTGTTGTTGTCTGTGTGTTGTTTGGGGGGGGGGGCTGTTGTAGGCTGTCCTTGTGCTGAAAGGATAAGCCTGAGGTGTAAACTCAAGATCTTCTCAGGTACTTTCTTAGACCTTCCCTGGACATGCAGATCACTTTCTAATCCCACCTCTACACAGTTGTTCTTTCATGTCCTAATCTTTAATGTCTAGCTCCCCAAAGAGGGAAAAGTGGAAATTCACAGGCGCTAAGAATTAGCCCTATAAACCCCCTGTAAATCACTTCAGAAGGAGGGAGAGAAGCTAGCAAGAATGGCGGAGGCACAACAATGGTTGCCTGACTCATCATTTGCATCTCTGTGATCAGAGGCAGCACACAGCAGCCAGGACAGAGCAGAGATCCTCCATATTTGGAGAACAGGGTCCTTTTTGCCCACTCTTGTTCCCTCAAGCTATGTGCAAGGTGCTCCAGAACCATGTGTACAGCCAGCTGTCATGCTGCTACTGTGCTAAAAGCTGAGATTGATCAAAATTAACCAACAAGTCTTTTCCCAGAAGTTGCAAGCCTTCAACAGACTTCAAAGTTCCAAAATAGTGACATCAGAGAGAGTGTGCCAGTACAATTATTGTCTAGGTGGGAAGAGAGATTTTTTTGCTACCTACTCCACTGCCTTCCCCAAATTTGTACTATTCTTATAATATTGGGAGGAGAGCTAAGAGATGAAAGGAATCAGTGCTAACAGATACAAAAAGTATTATAAGGGGTGAATCTTGGTTAACCTTCCCAACCATCACCATCAAAGAGCACTAAATGATAATTTTCAATATAATCAAGATCAGTCTTGTTCATGTCAAGGGCAATATATAGAAATATTGCAATCAGAGTTAAGTCTTAAAAAGGCTTATGAATTACAACTAATTAGAGTAACTTTTATCACCTTGTCCACCACGCCAGCTGCAGTTTAATAAGCATATTTTTACACATTTTCTGGGAAAGTTTTATCAAAGATGCTTAAAATTTCTAGGTAAGTGTCATCAATCCAAAGACAGACACTGAAAAACTGGGATTGGAGCAAGATGTCAGTAAGCTTATGTTCCACTGAGTTTTAGGACATTCTTCAATTTATTTTAAGAATAATTAAGGAGTTCAAAGAATAATAAATGAAAAGCATAAAGATATGACTAGAAATTGCCTTACTTTTTATGTGGGCTACAAAAAGTCTATTAGAGTTAAATCTGCCATTATAAGTGCAACTATCATTGTAGAAGTGGAAAACAAAGATATGAATCCCTGAAGATGCAGGTAAGACCCTACGAAAATTTATATTTACAAATTGCAATTCCAACATGAACTCCTTGGATCTCTAATGGCTGGACAGAAAGTAGATAGCCTGAGGCTACCACTAAGAGGTCAAAGTTTTTACAACTTCCCTGGCATGAGATGTCAAACTTGCTTCCTCATCAAACTCTGTCATGCTTAAGCTGTGATTCTATTAACAAATCTGTTGTTTTACATTCAACATTCACCTACCCATGTCGCCCCATTATCATGTCAACAAGGTTAAGAAAGGAAAACAAACTTCTATAAACACTACTTTTAACTAATGAAGAAAGAGACCTGCTGTACAAAACATTCTCTGATCAAAAACTACCAAGTCCCACTGATATCAGATGAAAGAAGACTGGTTATGCCAAGAAAAACTGTACATAGCTTTTTTTATTTAAAACAAACAAAAAAACCCCTACAAGTTTCCTTCTCGTCTCTCTCTGTCCCTTCCCCCTCAGGTCAGCACAAAGTCTACTAGCCACTGCTGCTCAGAAAGGCCTTTCTGAACAGGACGGTTCCTTGAACACACCGGGCATGAAACAGCCACACATACAGGCACACCTCAAAGCCAATGCCGGTTCAGTTCCAGACCACCATAATAAAGCAAGTCAATCTTTTTGCTGGTGCAGGGCCTTGCCTTCAATTAAAACAAACAACAAACAAACACACAAAAAAACGATTCTATGAAGAACCATAAAGTGGAGTGAAAGGAAATTAGGTGTGCCTGTACAGGGCCTTTCATCTGCGCCTCAGGTTACCCTAGAAACAGATCTTGGAGGAATGGCAGGTGTCTTCTGGGATCCCCTGGGACTGGCTCTAAGGCAGGCTCCGGCTTCAGTTCTGGTCCCGCATTTGGCTCTGGCACTCTGTGAAACCATGTCATCCAGTGTGGGCTCCAGTCCTGGCCCCAGAGCAGCCCTGCCTCAAGCAGTGGCTCTAACTCCAGACGCAGCTCTCGGCCCAGCTCCAGCTCCAATGACTCCAGTTCTGGCTCCAGGGGAAGCTCTGGCAGCTACTGCAGCTCATCCACTTGGGTGTTCAAGACCATAATGAGCCTGTGTTTTGGGTATTTCCTCCATTCCTGGAGATTAACTATCTCCTGGCAGTAGCCTCATCCTAGAGTATCTGATGGTAGAGGAAGCAGAGCAGGTTCTCCTCGGTGAGCAGTGGGTAGTGGTGGGTGCTTTCAGTCTGTGTGAGTGACTGCAGTACCTCCTTGGTGGGGGGGATGCACAGAGTAGGTGAGCACCTTCTCATCTTCCTGGTGTTCTCCCTTTTGATGATTCACTGAAGCAAGCAGACACCAGAAATGATCTTCAGCAGCTGGTGCTCCTGGTTCTGGTTCACAAAGCCCATGATATGTCTATCATTCCAGATATACATCAGATGATCATTTATCGCATTCAGAATTTTATCCTTCATGCCCAGAAAAGTTTGCCTGGGAGGCTCTCTTGCTTAATGATGTCATCCCAGTACCACAATGCACACTGGATCCTAGAGTCCTGCCCAACAGCTTGCCACTCAGCTTACTCAGCTGCTGTACAGGTCAAGGGTTTGGCCAACATAGTAAAAATGCCAACTGAGAGCAGGGCCCAGCACAGTTAGGAGGGCTTTTTTTTGCAGGGGGCAGGGGTGGCTAAAAAGAAGTGCTGATTTTGGGAGTGTGAGCAAGCAGACTGAACCAGAGAACTGAGGCCCAGGTAACTGAGAGTAAGTTCATCTTAGAAACAGAAATAATAACCACATGGAGGGTATGTGTTTTCAGGTCCTGCTTCAGTCCCTGGCAAGTGCATCCAACCATGCAGCTGATAATGCGCAGCTCCTCTGTCACACCCAGTGGCCTCACTGCTGCCCTTTCCAAATCACCTGAACACTGTTCTGTCAGGTAGCCAAAGTTCCAAATTGAGCCCTGCCCCTGTCCCTTCTTTGGGGGTCAAGTTTTTCTTGACCCTATAGGTTTGAACCTATAACGCATTGTAAAACCTCGTAATGACAGTCTCCTGTCAATGGAGATTTCTGTGGTAGTGACACACTTCCTTTCTGGAATCTCACCAACGGCCCTGTTCATATAGTAAACTTCCTCTCAGTCTTCAGGTTGAAGGGGTGATGGGGAGTTTAGGGCACAGAGGGCTGAGTTTCTACCACAAAGGCTTTGTGGAGCAGACACTGTAAATTCTGTGTCCTGGGCCTTTTGCAGGTCCATCTCTTTGGTCAGAGTGTCATCCTCACAGCTAACCAGGTGACTTCAACCCTTCAGCTGCATCAGCAGCTGATGTAGGCAAAACAACAGCTTTACTCCAGCAGTGAACCACTTCTCCAGCGTGTTTCAACAGCCATACTTTCCATGCCCCCAACTCTGGCAGCACTTGCTCAACTGGGGTAGTTTGCTGGGTTAGCAGTGCTTTAGAAGCACTCAGAACCTCCTTTCTCCTTTTATCCAGTTCACTGAGAGTCTCCCACAGAAGCTGCTACTGTCTGGTCCACGGGGGTCCACAGAGGGTATCCACACTGGGGTCTGGGCTTTTTACTGAACGCAGAAGATATCCTGCTGGTCTTTCCGTTGGCTGATGGACTTCACCAGCTTTTCCATCTTATCCCTCAATACAGGATCCAGGATTCAATCTCATGCTGCCAGCTCTCCATAGGTGCTTCAAGGCCTGGTTCTCCTTGTTCGACTGAGCCCTTTGAGCCTGGATCAGATTAAAGAGATTAAAGATCATCTCAGCCAATTGGGTAGGACTCAGGGAAAGATCTGAACGTCCTGATAGAACTTTCACAAGTTGTGCTGTAGCAACAAGCACTCGGGGTCCTGGCTACAGCAGCCACACTCACAGTTCAGTTGGCAAAAGTGGTGGAAGAATAGCATGTTAGCCTTGGAGTTATCCTTGCCCAGTGCAGTCTCCTGGCCAGTTCTGGTCTTCAATCCAGATCGCTAAGTACTATAAAATGTCCACCAGCATGGGGCTATTTGATCCTGAAATGGGCTGTCAAGATTCTGCAAAATCCCCCACTATACCATTTCGGGTCTGAATTTGGCTAGGGACTCAATCCCCACTCCTGTAGTGGCTCTGGTCAGAGCTTCCATTCCCTAGAGGGAGCTCCAGCACTGCGTAGCTTTAGACCCTCTGACCCACCCCCACATAGCAAACTTGGAGGCTAAACACCCAAGCTCGACATTCCCAGCCAGTGCAGCAACACTAGCTGCCACTCGGCTCAGGCTTTCTGAAATCAACCTCTTTCTGCCACACTGAAAAAAATATCTTGCATTTTGAAACAGAAGTTTTGTTGTTCATTCCATTTTCAACAGCAAAGATTAACAACCATTTACACAGCACAAAGCAGTGGGACAGACGTAGCTTAGTAAGGGGAAAAACCTAGAAAAGTATTGGAGAGTTGAAGCATATTGATTTGGTTCTCTTGGGTAACAGCAAAAGCAAAAAAAGCAGATATAAACTGAACTAAACTGAAGAACGAGAGGCAAGAACAATAATCTTTGAAAAAGCTGAGTTGGAAGACCACCTGTACCTACACTTCAGTCAAATACTGACAAAGTCACGTGCCAAGAGAAAGAAATCAAGACACCTGAAGACACAGCTGATTGAAAATCACTGCATTCAAGTGGGGCTTAAAGAGTTTGGACAGGTAGTTTGGTCTCATAACACAAACAAGGCATTATTTCCAGAAGGTAACACTGTGTGTCTAAATCCCTGTCAATTAAAATTCCTAAATATATGATGATTTCATACAAACAATCACACTATTTTTTAAGTTCTAGCCCTAAATAGTTCTGAAATAATGATGAGATTACCAATTTCTCAGGAGTATTTTTCAATTAACTCAACAATTGTAATCCAATGCTATGAACCTTTTCAAAAAATAAATACAAATGTTTATATTTATTTAATTAAAGTATGGAGGTGTATTTCCAGGCTCTGCCCCTGGAGATTCTAATTAAATTCAGACACCTGACACCCTACGATCACTGATGAGAGGAAGTGAAGAGGAACACAGTGAAAAGATACCTATCAAATCAAGTTTCCTCAAAGACCCTGTACTTACTCAATTTTAGAGCTCTAAGGATTATTTAAGTACTTTGTTTTATAGGCAACAACACGAAAATTCACGACTCTCTGCAAGCAGGCGGGCAGACAGGGCCGTGCCTCCATTCGGCTCTTCAGATGCCTGGCCAACTCTGGGGGCTTCTAACTTGCCCGAGGTCTTCCGTTGGTAAACAGACAATGTCTTAATCTGAATGAAGGTATTTCAAACTCCAAACTTAAACACAAAATACGCCAGTCCGTAAACATCACTACTGTATATGGTCCTTACTCCCCATTCTCATCGTTTGTATCCATCATTTCAAAGTAATTTATCAATACAGAAAAACAGCACATCTATAGTCCATATTCAGTTGGACAGATACACTCTCAAATTCATAAAATGGGGGGAGAAAGAAAATGACACCCTCCTTTTGAGAATTTATTTTCACTTAAGTGAGACAGGGACAAAGGCAGATTATAGAACATTATATACTTACTATCCTGTGTGTGTACCGAGGGGCCATGTCAGGGTTCAGTGAGGATTAGTAGCTACGATACTCTTAATATTTGTACTCTAGTGTCAGTGTATATGGTTCCAGGTTTTGCTTTCTTGCAATTCTTCTAAAGCCGCTCCTCACTACATAGGAATGCCAAGAAAAGAAGGAAAGGAACCATTTGTTTTCTTTTTTTCCTGTGAAGCTGAATTCTCAACTTAAGAAAAACTTCTCTAGGGGAGGACTGTGGAAAGAGTTACGCTGTTCATCTTTCCAACTTGTAAGTCTTCCCTGTGGGAAGAAGAAAATGTATTTACGGATTTGTCCCTACCACTGTAGCCCGTATGACAGCAATGTGGACACGGGAACCGGAGCAGACCTTCGGTGGCACCGACAGGCAAACGTACTCTCCTGCAGGGGTTGGCATGGAAAGAAAACAAGCTACAAGAGCTTGCTCAAAACAACAACAACAGCAGCAAAACACAACTCTCTCTAACTTGGGCCATCACCCATCGTCAATGAATTTTGGGGACCTACTTAAACAAACAAAAAACCACCTCTCTTCCCCTAGAAAAAAAACTTCCTAGATCATGTACTTATGCAAAGCATAGAACCAAAATCTGTTCTGAGTCCCAGCTGAGATTCAGCAGCCCTGGCTTTGGGCAGAGTGATGAAATGAGCACACTGTTCTAAATCCTCCTCGGTCCTCCCCGTACAACCTGCGGCTCCCAGGAAACTCCTCTCCTGTTACTGAAACAGTTAGGAACGCGCTCTGACTATACTGTACATGCAGCCAATAAAATATTAGTGTATCTATTTATAACTGATCACACACAAAAAAGAAAGCTAAACAGTAGTTATAAATGCTGAAGACATTTGGTAAATTTCAATTTTCACTTCCAAGCTAAAGAAAAAAGCTCATTAAATTACAGAAGCAAGGTATTTTCATATTGTGATTAAAAATATTTATCTCAAGTAAACGGCCAACATCACACTGGAGAGCAGTCGACACACGGAGACACCCCTGTGAAAGTGAAGGCGGGGGCACGGGGCCTCCCAGCACCAGGAACACTGTACTTCCATTCTCAGCCTAGGGATTCTCAAACAGGAAGCAGTGGCGGCAATACAATAAAACAGGAAAAGGACAAAAAAAATCTTTCCTGAGACACACAAATGACTTAAATAGGGAGGTATACAAGCTAATGGATGATTCAATGTTATAACTGTATAATATACATTCTTCCAAATTGGATTTGTAACTTTAAGTATTTTGAAATATAAATAGATCGGTCAACTCATTGAGGAACATTAGATCTGTATACTGCTCGTAAAATACTTAAGTATACCAATAAAACATGGCAAACGGATATGAATCCACTATGTATAAAAACTTCACTCTTCATCAAACACACATTAAAATGACATAGCTTTCTGCCCGGGCCAGGTAGGTCAGGTAGCTAGAGTGTGGTCCCAATACGCCAAACCTGCAGGTTCAGTTCCTGGCCGGAGTACATACGAGAATCAAACAATGAATGTATCAATAAGTGGAACAACAAACTGCCATTTCTCCCTTTCTCCCTTCCTCTCTAAAACATCAATAGATTAGTAAGTGACTTTTAAAAATAATTATAAAACAAGAAAGCTACTTTGTTTGTTTTACTGGTAAATGTGCAGAAAAAAAATACTCAAAGGAAGGATACTCATAATTTTTTACTCAGCAGTTCTATGTCTAAGAACATCAAAGATATTACCAAAATGTTTATATAAAAAAAATGGCCATCACAGTGTTATAAATAACAGCACCAAAATGAAAGTAACATAATATACACCAGCAAAAACTGGTTCAATAAATTTGAAATACTCATATATAATGGATTACTACTCAGCCATAAAAAATTGTTTTCATGACATGGAAAAATACTCTTATGATGGGTATTAAATTTTAAAAGGTAACAAACAATGTATTTTGTTTATATACATGCACTGGAAGGAAAAATACTACAAGGAAATACTTCAAATCATTTTCAGTAAAAATGTCTGAGTATTAGAATACATACAATATTTATTTCTGTATGCTTTATATATTTTTCTAATTTCCTTCAATAAAAACATATTACTTTTTATATTCAGGAAATATTAATAACAATTGTTATCTGAAAGAGATAATCTAAAATTTAAATTTCTGCTCTGAATTTTCTAAGGGCTATAAACCCAGAATATGATTTTAATTTAAATAACATTTTTAATGAGAACAATGATGTGTATAAATGTTAAAAGCATCTGAAATAAATTTTTACTACAATAATCACATTCTTATAAGAAGCACTACAGAGTCGGCAGCCAATGAAGTTAAGTAATAGCATATGTTTTATAATAAACACAGAGGGGTAAAAAAGTACAAAAAGATCAATGGAAGGGTCAAAGATTATCAATCCAGAGAGATCTGGACTTGGCTTTTATCCTTAGCTTTGATATACCTCATATACAAAATTCACATAGTTATTACATAGTAATTTTATGTTTTACTCTCTGGCCTCTTCTACATATAGTTATATAAACATGTACATGTGTGTATGTGCATAAACAAGAATTAAATTATTTATAAATAATCTTTACTATTAAAAGCAAAGAAAGAAGGGCTTCAAGAATTTAAATACAACTTTGAAGAAACTGACTTGGACAAATAACCCATGTGGTTATTATCTGTATTCATAAAATGGCCCCTACATTATTTTAGTCCTAAATAGACACTGGACTATACATGTAACACTCAGACATACAAAACATTACTTAGGCAAATTTAACTTTGGAATAAATTTAAAAAAAAAGAATATTAACATCTAAATTAATTATAGTTATTTACTTTAAGTGAATTCGCTTTATAAAAGTTAAACTTACCAAATTTAGTAAGAAGAAACACAGGTCCTTACTCATCAAACTTAAGGAACAATCAGGATAGAGTACAACCCTCAAATTATTGTTTTTACTAATCACCCCATTTTCTGACAGGCAGTTACCAAATACAACACAAGAAATGAAGTGCCAAGAATGAGACTTGGCATTTAAGACTACGAATCTGTTTAAATATTGACACAATATCAGCATGCACAAAAACGAACTCTCTTAAGATGACTAAGATTCTGAACACGGGATGCCCTCCTCACCCAGAGCATGCAGGACATGGGTGATCCCTGAGACCAGACCACCATGAGGACCTGTGTGCCCAACACACAGCGCTTTAATACCTTCCTCTCCCTTTTAGTATCTTGTTCCCTTCAGTATGTAAAGGGAGAAACCTCAACTAAGTGACAAGAGCCTTTTAATAACCAACATCCCTTAATTTACTTTTGATAATGTATTTATCAATGAGGCTCTTCCTAGGGCAAACCAATACAAATGGGAAGCTATCAAGAGGCTCATTTAAATTATCAACAGGGAACAGCAAGCAGCAAATATTTAAACCCCAAAATTTTGACGCATCATTTCCTATTCTGTGACTCAACACACCAATTCTGCATAAATGATAGTGCAAGAAGGATTCTGTCTGAAAATGATGCAGAAGGAAAAGAGAAGGTCGACAGATATGAAGGCAAGGTATCTAATTACACTAATTACACGAATATCAGTACTTACGTATCATACCTCTGCAGTGGGGTCACTTTGTTCTTATTCTTATCAACTGAACCCGTAGATAGTTGAAGAAAATTGGGGTTTAATTTATATAATTCTTGTAGTAGCTTCTGTTCATATTCTTGGTGTTTACCTGCCTAAATGAAAAAGAAATTAAAACTGCAGTGAGGTTTCGCAAATGGCTTGTATAAAATATTGAATTACTTTCTGAATTATTAAAGATGTTCTAAATAAAACATGTAAGGGCTTTTCATGTCAGAGAAACCTGTGAGAAGGCTATCACAGAACTTCTTCTAGACCAATGAACATTCTTCCAACAAAACAACTATGTATGTGTGTGTATATATATTCCACTAATTAAGGCATTTCACCAACCACTTTATTGTGTAGAAAAGTATATTAAGAGACAAAGTTTTGGTAGCTCAAAAAAACTTACTTTTAAGTAGCATCTTCATATAAAAATTACTATCATATGCCATTACTAAATTTTCTGAAGATCACTGAAAATCAATTTCCTTTTCTAGATTAAAATTTTTATGTTTCTACTTAACGTTTAACGTATTTTAAACTCTAGACTGGGGACTGCCAATTTACAGCTAGTCACTTTGTTTTTGTAAATAAAGTTTTATTAGAACAGTCACATCGTTTATGAATGATCATTTATGAATTGTCTAAGGCAGCTTTCATGCTACAACAGTAGTCGAGTAACTGCTCCAGGGACCATGTGGCCCAAAAAGCCTAAAATATTTACTAACTGGTCCTTTACAGAAAAAGTCTGGCAACCCCTGCTCTACATACAACAAAGAAAAATCCCGCATTTACTGTAGTTGGCAGTTAGTTATATGTCAGAAGTCAACGTCACAAACATTATGGGAGAAATTAAGCAAAGACTGTGGAAACCAGTCATAAGCAGAAACAAACTGCGACGCAATCACTCCGAGTAACTTTTTTCTGTATGGATACCATCACTGGAATGGCATTTTACTTACCTTCAGGACTGCTCATTGTTTTAAAAATGTGGTCTAAATAGATGTTTTGGGAAATCCGAAACCAAAAGAGAACAGTTGAAAACAAAACAATAAAAACCAGCAAGAACAAGGGCCCTATCACCTCATTGGGCACAACTGCGTCTCACACACGGCACAATGCATCGCCCCCAGTTCTGAGAGGGCTCTTGCCCCTTTCAACCGGATCTCTAAGAAGTTCACAGGGCACTGAATTCTGAGTTACACAGTAACAAAAAGAAAATCATTTGATTTTTGCTATGATATAATTTACTCAAATTTTTCCATTTTGAGAAAGTATTTTAACAAAGAAACATCTTTACAAAGTAAATTTAAACTCAGGTGAAAAAGAGCAAGATGAATTTCAGTCAACAATATGAAATAAATTTTAAATTACTAAGAAAAAATATAAGTGGATGTGGGTTCTACAACTCTAACATATGAAAAGACTTGAAAATTCTTTCCATAATCAATACTTCAACAGTTATTACGGCTTTCATTAGCCACAAAGAGCTGAAGCTGATAATCAAATAATTCTACAGGGGCAGATCCCAAAACAGGTTAAATCCCATTACAAATTAAGTTCTAATGGACTGTCCATCCATTTTCTTTAAAAAAATTTTTCCTGATTTTTCAATTACAGTTAACATACAATATTATAATAGTTTCGGGTGTTACCTATTTTCTTTTACTGTCCAATACTACTTAAAAATGAGGTAAACTGGAGCTCAGAAATTCTTCAACAGAGATTTTCATTGTTAACAGTATCTCTGAGTAAACATACTCCCACTGGTCAAAATTCAGTTTGAAATTGTTAAAACGTCACCCAAGAAAGCTTCAAGGAAGGAAGGAAGGAAGGAAGGAAGGAGAAAAGAGAAAAGAAGGGAAAGGGAAGGGAAGAGGAAGAGAAGGGGAAGAGGAAGGGGAGGGGAAGGGAGGGAATAAATAAATCAAAAAGCACTTAGTGGATAACTAACAAATAAGTCATCCAACAAAGATCTTATTTTAGCACTGCTTTTGGATCATAAAGACAACAATGTCAAGAAATTGCAATGTACTTATTATAATGGGATTTAATCCGTAGTAACTCCAAGTCAAAAAAGGTATTATTTCATTTTATTTAATAATCTGTTCTTAAAGGAGCCCACACTAGACTTTCTCTAGTTTGACCTGGAGAATAAAAGGTAGTAATCAATGCCCCCCACCTTCTAAATGAGAGGGATTCCTGCAAAAGTCCACAGCAACAATCTGAAGTCCTCATCTATAATAGGGAAGGACAGCATTGTGCTTTGGTATAATCCTCATTTAATATGCCGTATGGTCAACATTTTTACTTGTAAAGACATGTTTATACTACAAATTGAAAGGAGACAGACAGGAGAAGAGGAAATGTAAAAATGAACATAAAATAATAAGCCTTCAATTTATG
Organism: Anoura caudifer; assembly: GCA_004027475.1. Taxonomy (NCBI): domain Eukaryota; kingdom Metazoa; phylum Chordata; class Mammalia; order Chiroptera; family Phyllostomidae; genus Anoura; species Anoura caudifer. The sequence continues at coordinate 93,528 of PVKU01000080.1, forward strand.
ATTTACAGGACCCTTTCATGGGGAGAATCAATTTATAAAAATAATGTGAGCTTATCAGCAACATTTGATGGAATATCACTTTCTAGCATGCTCCGTAAAGAGTAGAGGTTGGTGGGGGTGTGGTGAACAAAACTCGTAATTTTAGTATCACACTTAGCTGTCATTTTGCTGACATTCCCCTTAAAGTAGCATTTCCCAAAATGCTTTCCTTGGTCAATACAGTTCCAACTGCACAGTCCCATCTTAGGTGTGCAATAGCATATTAAAGACTCTGGGAAGTCCTGTAGGAAAGAAACCTATTTATCTTCATTAATCTAGCATTTTCAAACTTAGTGGACCAAAGATCCATTTTTATTATAACGAGAGCCTGCAGAACTGACATTCCATGAAACACTGTTTAGAAAATGCTACTTTAAAAGTAATGCCAGTTTACAAAAATAAAATCCCTAATTTAGCAATTTTAACTTACAGAGAAGAGTCCTCCCTTTTTCTGCAAATTTGACATTATTTTACTACCTGCATTTCCTCTTTTGTGAAACTGGCCGCCTCGTCCCCCAATTCATGTAGATACATGCAGTCAGGCTTTGGACACTGCATATTCTTTAAGAAGTAACTGCAGTATTTTGTTGTACCTAGAGAAGCCTGTGGGAAGGAGAGAGGGGAAAAAGGACTCAAAATGTGAAATGACACCATAATGAGAATTTCCATGTTTTGTGCTTTCACTTCACCTAAAATGAGACACAGACACAACAAAACAAAAAGTATGGCTGTGAATGCTAGAGAAATAAACCATTACTAGCAAGACTTTAATTAAAGATGAGGTTCATTTGAAAAAAATGAAAAACAAGTTTCAGTCTATGGTTTCCAGAACTTGAAAATCCAAATCCTCTTCCCTTGTGATCAGATGAGATGAAATTTTTCCATATTATGAGTAGTTAGGCACATAAAAAAGCAACTTGCTTTATCTAATTACACCACTCTTTCTCCATTTACATAAAGCTTGCTTGGTGGGACCCTTCACTCGAACCTGCACTGATCAATGTCAAAATATTTCAGGGCAACACATCAGAACTATTATCTATTTCTGATAAGAATAATAGATTGATTGTTATAGAATAAAATGTGTAAATATAGGAGATTTTAAATGATTATTCCCCCCTAATGAAAGTGTTTATTCATACCTGGCAAAACAGGACCCTATATAAGTCAGCAGTATGACTAATCAGCTGTCATAGGTTGGTGTGGGTGCCTAAAAAGCAATCTTCAAAAAGACTCCCTTCAAAAGTAACATGTAGCTCCCAGGAGGGTGACTCAACCTCCCTCACCTCAGCACCCCCTATGGAAGCCTGTGCCTTGCCCTGAATTCACAGTGGTTAAGACACCCGAATTTCTTGTACATTTACTCCCTCCTCCCTACCCCTCCCAACAGTTGGTCTTTGTTTCTGCTCCCCTTTCTGTTCCATGTGCATCATGTTATGTGAAACATCACCTGCCTGAAAAAAGACCTTGTGTGGATTATTGGGGGAAAAATATGTAAATACTAGGTACTCCTCTACTTACTGCATTTTTCCCTTGCCCTTTAAGAAACCCAGGAGGACCACATTACCTTAAGCGTTCTGCCATCTACCACCACATTGTTGACACACTGTATGGCTCTGAGAGCATCTTCTGACCGGATGTAGGTGACGTAAGCACTGGCACTGGGACCCTAAAGTGAAAACGCACTGTTGTTAGTTTCAAATTCAGCAAAACATTTGAAAAGATTTCTCTTGCTACTTGCCTAGGAAATTCTAAAAGCACTTACTACTACTATCATTTATAAAAATCACAATAATAAGAAGTTGTAGTAGCTTTAATTAAACCACAGACTAGCTCATTTAAAAACAATCATACTTAGTATATTTTATCTATTTTTAAGTAGACTAAAATAAGTATGAATAAAATATCTTGGGACTGGCATTTATTCTTTTAAAGTCATTTGACAGGCTCATCAAGGTTACAAAAAGCAAGCTTTGAAAATTAGATTTTAAAAGGTAAGATCTGAAGACACTGTGTCAAATTACATTCTCCCCAAAAATAAATGCACTTTGCGAGAATAGTCCATCTGCTAATAGCAGTATAACAAACATGCTCTACTATAAGTCCTCAATATCTGAAAATATTATTAATTAGAAATCATTATCTATTAGACTAATTAATAATAGACTCAACTTCACCTCCCCTTCAAACCATCACTAAGTTTTTGTTTACTATTTCCCTCTTATAACTATCAATTCACTGGTAGGTCCTGAAGAGTCCAATGAACACCAAAAACGGCCCCACCCCACCAACAGAGGTCACTATGCTACTTAAGTCCTTGACCCTAAAGCTTTCTAATCACAGAAAATAAATTTTCCTTCTGAACAGCCCACGTCAAACCCAGACCATAGGGAGGCAAAGCAGAAATCCCTATAATTAGTTACCTGTGAGCCTGCATATGATGTGCTGTTATTGATGACAACTTTATGTATTTTACCAAACTTCCCAAAATATTCTGGTCGTTTTAAAACCTATAAAAGAAGAAGAAATAAGAAACAAACTGCCCCATTTGCATCAACTGTATCCTCTTTGGTGAAAGCAAAATAACTTCTGTCATTTTCTAGTAAATGTGACTATTTTCCTAGTTACACTCTGTGTGGCCATCCTGCAGGAAGTCATCAGCAGAGTCCTAACAGCTGTTTTTACTGACCTGCCGAATAGAGACTGAGACTCACTGAGTTTGGAATTTTCTACTATGTTCTAATTTCTGCACCAAACCTCAATGGGATCTTACATTTACAATATTCTCAAACACAAAACAGATCAAATATCGTGACCACATTTTCATTAATAAATAATCCCTATAAGAAATTCTCAAAACGATGACCAAGATTATGTATTAAAGACAGAAATAAAAATTCAAGGACCTAAGTAGAAACAGTCTTTACTCATAAATCTATTGCTCAGTCACCACTACATGAGGGCACCAAGTGCAACATGTGGTGAGTGGGAATGTATGTGATCCTGAAGAGCAAGCAGTCAGTGTTAAAAAAGAATCAGCTAAGCAGGTAGATATGTGTGTGCTTAATGATTAATGAGCCTCCCCACCCCGCCCCCAGAGCATGCTTTATGAATAAGACAGAATGAATAAATATTTTAAAAATCTATTGTATATGATATATTAAAGCATTGTTTATGAGCTACAAATTCCAAATATAGTAAGAGAATGCTCCTCATTTGTCAATGCTTTATTACTTATCACTTTGTGTATATATATTTATTTAGTTTCCTTATGTCAATAGATATTACCATTTCTCAACTCTCCAATTTTTTTACCTCTCTATTCCTGGTAAATAATGTATGTGAAACATACACTTGTGAAACAAACTTATACATTCCTTACTCTATTAGGTTACCTCTCCATGGTTACTTCCCCTCATACTAGTCACCTTATGTGTTCATTTAGCTTCTCTTAAAAACTTGCTAAATTGGGTGTAAGAATATCATAAAGTGTTTGGAAAGAATACTTTGCATACACTTGAACAGGTATGCGTAGAAAGCTTCCTTTGAAAGAGAGCCTGCTGTTTGGAGAGATTGTAGGAACAGTAGGTCTACAGGTAAATTTTACAAAAAGAGCCCTGGCTGGGTGGCTCAGTTGGCTGGAGCATCATCCCACACAGCAGGGGTTAGACCCCTGGTCAGAGCACATACCTACACTGCAGATTCAATCTCCAGGGAGGCACATACGGGAGCCAACATGTACATGTCGCGCTCTCTCTCTCCCCCGCTCTCAAATCAATAAACGTATCCTTGGGTGAGCATTTAAGAAAAAATTTGGGAAAAGAACAGAATGTATACAGTTTTGAGGTAGTTGCAATTCATGGTAGAGGTTTTTGTATTAAGGTACTTACTGGCAAATTAGCCAAGTTTAGGTATGTTCTGTATCAGACAGAATGAAAGCTTTGTGAAATAGTCTATGACTAGAATATTATTAATTCTTAACAGTTTGCAACTTAATATACAGTTGACTCCTGAACAATGTGGTTTGAACTGTGTAGGTCCACTTATATACAAATTTTTTTTCAGTAAATATATTGGAAAATTTTTTGGAGATTAACAACAATTTGAAAAAATCTCACAGAGAACCTAGAAATATAAAAAAATATTAAGAGTTAGGTATATCATGAATAAATACAATATATGTAGCTATCAACTTATTTTATTATTTACTACCATAAAATATACACAAATCTAAAATAAAAACTTAAAAATTTTCAAAACTTACACAAACACATACATACATAATACCATGCAGTTGGAAGATGCAATATTAAATCCAAACTGCATAAAATTAACTGCAGTATATACTGTGCTACTGTAATAATTTCATAGTCAATCACCTCCTGTTGCTACTGCAAAGAGCTCAAGTATTACAAGTATCTGCTTAATATGCCATGTGATGCTAATCATCTCTGTGTGAACAGCTGTCTTGCACAGTAAAGTGATCTCTCGAGGTTCTCGTGTATTCATCATTGCATTTGTGCAATACCATAAACCTCAAATAACACCACAAACCTCAAATAACACCATGGCACCCATGTGAAGTGCCACTAGTGATGCTGAAGTGCTCCCAAGAAGCAAAGTCATGACATTACGAGAAAAGGCTGAAAGGCTTGATGTGTATCACAGAGTAAGGTATGCAGCAGCGGAAGCTGCCATTTTGAGATAAATTAATCCAGAGTTAAGAACCACGTAAAAAAAAGAAAAGGAAATTTGTGAAGCCCTTGCTGCAGCTACGCCAGCATTTGTGAAAACCTGGGACTTCTGAAAAATACCTTTTTGTCACACATTGAAAATGCACCTTTTATGGGGGTACAGGGTTGCTATAAGAAAAGCATACCTATAGACGACAATATGATTCAAGAAAAATGCAAAGTCATTATATGACAACTTAAAGCAAAAGAAAGGTGAATAAGATAAAGAATTTAATGCTGACAAAGAATGGTTTGATAATTTTAGAAAGAGGTTTGGCTTAAAAAAATGTCAAGATAACAGAAGCAGCTTCTGCCGACCAAAAGGCAGGAGACAAGTTCCCAGACGCCATTAAGAAAATCACGAGGAGGAAGGATATCTGCCTGAACAGGATTTTAATACGGACCAAAGTGCCCTATCTGGGGAAAAAAGGCCACGACAGACATTTATTAGTAAAGCAGAGAAGCGAGCACCAGGATTTAAGGTCGGAAGTGAAAGGCTAACTCTACTGTTTTGCACAAATGCAGTCGGATATATGATCAAGAATGCTCTTACCTGTAAAAAACCACTCACCCCTGAACCTGAAGGGAAAAGATAAACACCAGCTGCCATTCAATTAGTTGGACGGTGACAAGGCCTGGACTACAAGAACCCTTTTTCTGGATTGGTTCCACTGATGCTTTGTCCTGAAGTCAGAAAGTACTATACCTTGCCTGTAAGGGACTGCCTTTTAAAGTTCTTCGATACTGAACAATGTCCCTGGCCACCCAGAACCCTATCAATTGAACAATGAAGGTGTTGAAGTGGTCTACTTCCCCGCCAACACAATGTCCCTTAACTCATCCTCTAGATCAGGGGACACAAGGATCTTTAAGGCTTATCACACACGGGGCTCACTGGGAAGGGCTGCCAACACTGTGGAAGGGGACCCTGATAGAGAGAATATCACAAGAGTCTGGAAGGGTCACACCACTGAAGATGCATTGCTGTTGTAGAAACAGCTGTGGAAGGCATCAAGCCTGAAACAGTAACTTCCTGCTGGGAAAAAGCTGCCTAGATGTACATGACTTCATGGGTTTTATGACAGAGCTGATAAAGTAAATCATTAATGAGGTTGTGGATATGGCAAAAAAGGTGAGGGGAGAAAGGCTTCAAGATATGGATCTTGAAGAAATTCAACAGCTAACAGACATCTCATCAGAAGAATTAACAGAAGATGACCTGCTGGAGACTAGTTCAAATGCAGGTTTGGGTGCAGCGGTTCTGAGGCTGGGTCTGAGAGTAGGCGTTAATAAACTCCCAGGTGATAGGGATGCTACCGGCCCATAAGTAGCAAGGTTCTAGAGTAGTGGTACGCAAATATTTGTAATTAGAAAGTGTTCTTATGAGTACTTTCCTTTTATTCCTCCTTTATATTTTTTGCAAATTACCTATGTAGACAGATTATATTATGAAAAAGGCATTTCGTGAAAGTCAAAGGGTACTAGTTTTTAAAAAGTGGGTGCTATGTCTGATAAGGTTAAAAACCACTGAATTATGAAAAGTTTCTGGCCAAATTTTGGGTATAGCATCTTCATAACAACATATATTTGCATATAATTACACTGACATGTCACACTGCAGCCAGAATGATATTTTCAAAGTACAAACCTAGCCATGTCACTCTGTTCTTAAGAACATTAAAAGCTTCCCAGTGCCTTGAAGATCAAGTGCAAACTCCCTTAACAAGGTTAGGAAGCCCTTCATAATCCATTATCACTTACCTCACCAGCCTCATCTCTCACTGCACTCTTCCCAGCCAAACAAATCCCTTGCAGACCAGGCTCTCTCCCATCTAGAAGCATTTGTATAGTTCCTGTGCCAGAAGTACTTTACCCAAAAGATGGCACAGGGGTACACACCTCCAACCTAAAGGTCAAGTGCTACCTCTTGTGCCTCCACAGCATACACCACTTCTCATATAGCACCGTAACTTTTGCAAACAGGCAGGGACTACCTTCTCATTGGTGTGTGCTCAGCATCTTACAGAGTGCCTGGAACACTTAGGTACTCAATAAGTGCTTACTGAAAAATTAAACTATCTTTGCAGTGAACAAAAAGGATTACATGGACACAGAATATTGGTAGGCCTCAGTGAATCAGCAAATGGCCTATGGCCGAGAAGAAATGGCCCACTCAAGCAAGATAAATTCAAATAATTTAAACTTAAACTTTTTACATTAGGTGGAACACTACAGAGTCTGCCTGAACATAACAGTCAACTAGCAAAATACTATTGAAGTGAATGAAGAAAGTATGGGGAGTAGGCCGAGCACGCTGCTTATCAACACTTCATCCATATATTCAATGTTAAATATTTACTTCACAGTGAGCCAGTTTTCATACTAACAGAGAATACAAAAGGTCATGGGCAGAAATATAGATGCCCGACAGCATGCCTAACGTGTGAAATATCTTCTTCAGAACCACAGTCAAGTGTTCATGAACGTGACAGAGAAAACCAAACAGTAAGCAGATGGAAGCATGAATGGATAAACAGATGATGGATGGATGCAGAAATGGATGCACGACAGAACAATCTTCAGGGTAAAATACACTGAAACAGGAGCTTTAAGACAGGGTATGTGGGGGGTGTGGTTGGGAGGTTTTTCTAGTCTGGCTCTGCTATAAAATAGCTATGTGATCACAAGCAAGCCACTCGACTTCCTGTGCCTCTGTTTCTCATTTGTAAATGAAATGGCTGTGTCTTCAATGTCTTTTAGTTCCTCCAACAATCTGCTCTCTCAGGCCACCACGTGGCTGGACTCACCTGTCCTTATTTGCTACCTAACTAATCTCTGGTAACTCGGAATCATCCTTTCCTCAGGGAGGCTTTCCGTGGCCCTCCGTACATTAAGTTCCCCACTATTATGTGTTCGCAAACAGGCCTGTAGTTCCCTGTTATAAATGATCAGTACACTTATAAGCCCTTAAATTTTGTCTTCCCCACGAATCTGTAAGCTTGTCAAGGGATGAGACTGTGATGGGCTTGCTAAATTACTTTATTTCCACATCAAAATACCCAACACATGGTAAGTACTCAAAAGTTAATTTACAGAGTGAATGAATTAGGTTCCAACAAATCTGAAATTTTACAACTTAGAAGATGATCATTTCCTCTAATCATTACCTCCAATTACCATATCTTCAAAGATAGCTTTTCCTATTGTTCAATAAATGATACATTTGACAATCAATCTTGGTATGAAATTTTCTGGTATACAAAAAATATTTTCAAAATAAGTTTTAAATTTTCCTAAACTCTCCTGTTTTGTTAATCATCCAAAGATTAAGTAAATAATAAGGATCATCTTTGACCTGAAAGTTACACTAACAATTTGAAATTCTGAGTTTTCTTACGAAGTCAACTAAGTTTTCCGAACTGAAAAGACTGTATAGACAAATTAAGAGAATTTTTAAAGATATTATTATTTAGAAGTGATAGGATCTAACAAATAAAACACTGGTCTCTGGTCTTCCTCCACTTTCAAGAGAAATGAGAGAAAAATCAATGCTTAAGAAAATTCACTGTCCTCTTACCAAGCAACAATTATTTTAAAGTATAAACCAGTAGAGTAGTTTTTAATGTACAGAGGCTCCTATTAAATTGTTCTTTCTCACTGGTCACCACCTAGATTAATTTCTTTCTGCATAACAGTTCTTCAGATTAGTCATTCTGGAGTCATGTTATTAATGCAAATAAGAAATTTCTGTAAGCGCACTGGTCATCCCTTACCTGCACTTAGTTCCCCTTTCGTTTCAGATACCCACGGTGAACTGTGGTCCAAAAATGCTACATTTCCCCAACCACTCACATCATCTGCTTCTGACATCCAATCGTCAACATCATCAAAATTCAATGATCCAGAACCAGCCGGAGCAGATGACCCTCCTTCTGATGTGCATCAGAAGGTCAACAGTAGCCTACCGCCTCGTCGCAATGCTTGCGTCATTCCCCTCACTTCACCTCATCACGTAGGCATTTCACCACCTCACATCATCTCAGTAAGAAGAGCGAGTACAGCACAAAAGGTATTTGAGAGAAGGGCAGAGACCACATTCACATAATATTTCTTACAGTATACTATTCAAACTGTTTATCATTGGTTGTTAAACTATTCAAACTGTTTATCATTGGTTGTTAACTTCTTACTGTGCCTAATTTATAAAATAAAGTTTTATTGTAGGTACATATAAAAAAACACAGTACACGTAAATATGGTTCAGTACTTTCCTCAAGTTCAGGCATCCACTGGGCATCTTGGAACGCATCCCCCACAGATGATAAAGGGAGAATATGGTAAGTGAAAGTAAATCACAGATTCTAAGGAAGAGGCAGAAAACCTATAATCCAAACATCAGATGGATGGCTTAATTTTACCCAGCCTTAAGGTGCTGCTCCATCTACTTCCTCCAGTTCTACAGCTGACCAGATCCAAAATGTATTTAAAAACTTCAAATACCCTCACATCTAAGGTTCTTGAATCAAGATAAAACTTATGTTAGATTATTGGAGTAGCTGTTTCTAATATCTGTTCATTTGCATTTGGACAGATGCAAATACAGAGTCTAATCAATAAGATTAGGAATAAAAAAAGGCACGTAAATAAACTTGCAGTGCAAGAGTGCCCTCTGGTTAGGAAAAAAGGGCAGAACTGAATGACAGACAGACAGATAGACAGATAGGCAGGCAGGCAGATAGATAAAGACAGCTGCGGAGCCAGAGGAGGCGATGAAACGCGGTGGCGGTGTCAGGGAAATGGTCATGAGTGAAGCGGCACCATGCCTGCCTGGGGAGTGAGGTACTAGCCGAGGAAAAGGAAGAGCTGGCTGCCGAGGATGAATCACAGGTCTAAAATGAGCTCTCTCCTCAACATCTCCTGCTGAAGTCTTTTCCTGCATGAACTCCAGACCCACCTTTTGGCTCTAGAAAAAACCAGGCCTGAAGATCACGTAGCCTGCAAATGCCAGCATCCCTGGACCTAAGTCCCAGGAATTCCTGAGATGCCACCGTACTTACTGTCAATGATAGAGCCTTCTTAGGAAACCCCCCCTGACTCTCTCCTCCACTTACTGGAAGTCCTTCCTAACCTCAACACACAGTAAATTCATCATCAACAAATATTTATTTTTCTCTCAAAGTGAATTTTATCCAATCAAAGTATAGACCCCTTCGAGAGACTTTTCCTCCTCCCGGGGTCTTCAGCTTACTTAAGCCAAGTCCGATGACGCCCACCTTCCCAGGCATAGCCCTCCCCCGGATTGGCACTGTGACAAGCATTACTTCAAAATCTTCTCAATGAGCACTTCAGGCAGATTCCCAAAATCCAGCTCCCTCCTACTGAAGTAAATACTCTGGCTGTCAATCAGCTTCTATCTGCCTTCCCATTAACCTAGTCAGCACTTCTGGTATATAGAAACTAAAAATTAGCAGATGTGCATTCAAAGGCATCAAAACAAGTTATAAGTTCAACATTACCCTAATAAGACTTGTGGTGGAAGGAGAGAAAAGAGGTAATAAACAAAGGGTTAAGATCTTCCCTGTCCCCAAACAAATGACAAAGAACCTGGTCCATTATTTCCCTTCATCAAATTCTCCCTCTTTCCTGAAAACTGGCTTGACATGAATGAGTAAAGAATGATGATACTCTAACAGTTCTATAACTCTTCTATGAGTGAGTACTACTACTTGGGCAGGACTTAAAAGAATACAGATCTTCAACTGGTTCATGTAACTGCATCTCCACTGTTGTCTTTATATAGCCACAGAAAGTCAGAACTAACAGCAAATAGAACGATTATCCAAGTTCCAGATTATTAGCACTAGAGGGGACTTTAGAGATATATTGCAGTTCAACCACTCAGTTCTACAAGTGAAGAGAACGAGGCCCCAAGAAAGATTAAAGCACTTGCCTAAGATCACAACTGGTTATTGGTTTCTTAGTGACTATCAAAAAATCGTTTCCCATTTTCTCCTGAGTCTCAACATTTTCTGTGGAATCCTACACTTGGGCAGGGTCAGCACTTATTCTCAAATAAGAGAAGCAAAAAAGAAAAAATATCATGTCGAGAAAGAAAATAGAAGAGGACTTACCTCTGGGTCTGCTAGACGCTGAGACAGACCTACAACAAAGACGAGGTTTTTTTGTACAACACGTACACTAGCCAAATGTTTGCGATTTTCTGATATTTTCTGTTTTCTTTCATTTTGTTTCTGCTTTTTCTCATTCTTTATCCTTTGTAATTCTTCCTGGGAGAGTGGTTTATAAACTGCTGGGTCTTCTGGATATGGCTTTAAGCATAAAACAAACATAGAAGTTAGCATTAAATAAATAGGAAAAATATACGAATAACAATGATCAAATTCTGGATGATGGGTATGTGGTTATTTGTTGTAGCTCCAATTTTCTGAATATTTTAGTTGCTTAAAATATTCTTATTTAATAGAAGTGAAATGTTAAATAAAATAGTTTTTTAAATACTTTTTTTAGGCTTTGCACAGACCTCTTTTAGTGCTAAAACTTAAACTACCACCAAAGGTTCTAAAATTAAAAACAAAAAACAAAAAACCCCCACAATCTTGGGATCCCTAGCATACAGTTTACAAGAAAATTAAAATTCTAATGTGCTATGTAACAGGTTTATGTATTACAATAAACATATTTAATGAAAATCTGCTATATATTAGAAAATTAATGCATTGTTTTTCAACACATTTCCAGTTAAAGAGAGAAACAGAAGGGAAAATAAACAGAATACATAGAAACTCTGGTTCAGGAGTTTGAATTTAGTTTCAACACTTACTAGCCACCTGGTTTTAGGTAATTTAATCAAACTCTATGCCTCAGTATCCTCACAAGTAAAATGAAAATAATATTAAACACTATTCTAAAGGATAAAATAACACTTCTAAAGCAATTATTGCATGAGTGGCACACAGTAATCCTCAATAAATATCATCAGTTATGCTACTGTAATTTTTTCCTTTCTCATCATGTCAATATTGGTTTTACTGCTACTAATGCCAAGGCTACACGGCCTGAATAAGAACTGTGGACTCACACCGCCTGGCTCTGAGTCTTCGCTCTTCGTTTATCCTCTAAGAGACCACATCTAAGTAATGTGACCTGCCTGCTTTAGTTTTTTCTGTTTGGTAAAATGGGAGTTGCAGTATTGGGTTGGCCAAAAAGTTCTTGTGGGCTTTCCCATAAAATAAAAGACACATTTTTCATTTTCACCAAAAACTTTATTGATTTGGATATTTTAAGTATGTTGGCTATATCCCGCGTGGTATAACATTGATTGTTCTCAATCAGTGTCTCCACTGATTGCTATCAACTTCAACTGGTCTACCTGACTGTAGAGCACTGTCCAGCAAGGTATCTCCAGCAAAAAACTTTGCAAACCACTTTTGACATGTTTCATCAGACACAGCACCTTCTCCATACACTGCATAAATCTTTCTTTGCGCTTCAGTTGCATTTTTACCTTTCTTGAAATAATATAGTATTAATATGCTGAAATGTTGCCGAGAATACTTTCTTCCATCTTCAATATTAAAATGGCTACACAAAAATTTACCAATTTTGGTAAGTTTCTTTTTAAATGCAAGCTGATATGACAGCTGTCACAATACAAGCTAACAAAATTGTTTCAAGTGAAGTTAAAGACAACTAAGCACTACTAGAGCCATCTTATACAAAAAGCCAAAGGAACGTTTTTGCCAATCCAATACCTTACTCGGAGGGCTGCTGTGAGTTCAAAGAGATAAATACATTTATGAAATGATTAAAACTGTGTCTTGCACATTAGCATTCAGTAAGTCAGTTATTACTTTACTATAAATAGTTAATAATAAATGGAAGATGGGGCACATTAAACATCTAAAACTGGATATGAAGAGATCCCCAAAACAGAAACCACAATTGGCTGGGAAATCAGGCCTATCAGAACCCAGGAGTGGGAACCAACAGAACAATGCCATTGAGAAAAACCAGTGTAAGCAAGGTACCTCACAGGAAATATCTTGGAGATCAAACCCTTGTCTGAGGTATCATTGGCAAATATGCTTTCCCATACAGTTGGTTCTTTTTTCATTTTAATGCTGTGCAGAAGCTTTTTATTTTGATGAGATCCCATTTGTTTATTCTTTCCTTTATGTCTCTTGCTGTAGGGGACATATCAGTGAAAATATTGCTGTATGGAATATCTGAGATTTTCCTGCCTATGTTCTCCTGCAGGACTTTTATGGTGTCACGACTTATATCCACCTTGAATTTATTTTTGTGTATGGCGTAAGCTGGTGATCGAGTTTCATTTTTTTTGCACATAGCTGTCCAGTTCTCCCAATACCACTTGTTGAAGAGGCTATTTTTACTCCATTTTATGCTGCTGCCCCCCCTTCATCAAATATTAATTGACCATAGACACTTGGGTTTATTTCTGGGCTCTCTATTCTGTTCCATTGCTCTATGTGTCTGTTCTTATGCCAGTACCAGGCTGTTTTGATTACAGTGGCCTTGCAATACAGTTTGGTACCAGGTGTTGTGATCCCTCCTACTTTGTTCTGCTTTCTCAAAATTGCTGCAGCCATTTGGGGTCGTATATGGTTCCATATAAATTTTTGAAGTATTTGTTTCACATCTGTGAAATATGCAACTGGTACTTGAACAGGTATTGCATTGATCTATAAATTGCTTTGGGTAGTATGGACACTTAGATAATGTTAGTTCTTCCGATCCATGAACACAGTGTATGTTTCCATTTGTTTGTGTCTTCCTTAATTTCTTTCTTCAGTGTTGTGTAGTTTTCTGAGCACAGGTCTTTTACCTCCTTGGTTAGGTTTATTCCTAGGTATTTTATTTTTCTTGTTGTTGTATCACATTGAGATTTTTTCCTGACTCTGTTTCTGATATTTCATTGTTGGTGTACAAAAATGCCTTTGATTTCTGAATATTGACTTTGTATCTCTCTGTTTTGCCAAATTCATTTATTAGGTCAAGCAGATTTTTGGTGGAGTCCATAGGATTTTCTATGTACACTACCATGTCATCTGCAAATAATGACAGTTTTGCTTCTTCCTCTCCAATTTGGATGCCTTTCATTTCTTTTTCTTGTCTGACTTCTGTGGCTAGGACTTTCAACACTACGTTGAATAGAAGTGGTGAAAATGCACAACCTTGAATGGTTCCTGATCTTACTGGGAGAGCTTTTAGTTTTTGCCCATTGAGTATGATGTTGGCTGTAGGTCTCTCATATACGGCCTTTATTAAGTTGGGGAATGCTCCCTCTATTCCCATTTTGCTGAGTATTTTAATCATAAATGGGTGCTGTACCTTATCAAATGGTTTTTCTGCATTATATGATCATGTAAAAATGTCAAAAGACATTTTTGTCTTTCCTTTTGTTTACGTGATGTATTACGTTTACTGATTTGTGAATATTGTACCATCCTTGCATCCCTTTAAAGTATATAAAGAGCTCACATGATTCCATTCTAGGAAGACAGAAAACCCAATTAAAAAATGGGCAAAGGATCTGAACAGACACATCTCCAAGGAGGACATATACAAAGGATCCAGAGACATAGAAAAAGATCCTCAGTCAGCATCACTAGCCACCAGAGAGATGCAAATTAAAACCACAATGAGATACCACTTCACATCTGTCAGAATGACATCATAAAGAAATCAACAAACAACAAGTTGGAGAGGACGTGGAGAAAGGGAACCCTAGTGCACTGTTGGTGGGAATGCAGCCTGGTGCAGCCATTGTGGAAAACAATATGGAATTTCCTCAGAAAACTAAAAATGGAACTGTCTTTTGACCCAGCAATTCCACTGCTGGGATTATACCCTAAGAACCTGAAACACCAATCCAAAAAAACCTATGCACCCCAATGTTCACAGCAGCACAATTTACAATAGTCAAGTACTGGAAGCAATCTAAGAGCCCATCAGTAAATGAATGGATCAAAAAACTATGGTACATTTACATGATAGAATACTACTCAGCAGAAAGAAAGGAGGAGCTCCTACCCTCTGTGATAGCATGGATGGAGCTGGAGAGCATTATGCTAAGTAAAATAAGTCAGGCGGTGAAAAACAAATACCACATGACCCTACCTTTAAGTGGAACCTAATCAACAACAAACAAGCAAGCAAAATATAACCAGAGACCTTGAAATTAAGAACAAACCGACAGTAACCAGAGGGGAGGTTGGAGGGAATAATGGGAGGAAAAGGGAAGGGTTTTCAGAACAACTATAAAGGACACATGGACAAAACCAAGGGGGGCTGGAATCAGGGAAGGGAGGGAGGGATGGCTAGGGTGGGGGGAAGTGGTGGGGGGAAAAGGCAGACAACTATACTTGAACAACAATAAAATTTGAAAAAAAAAAAAAAGAATAAAGTTGAAGGTACTGCTTTCAAAAAATAAATAAAATAAAAATGTTTTCATTAGTAAAAAAAGGGGGGAAAAAAGGAAATATCCAAAAGCCCCAAACCCTGCTATGCCTTTGGCATATAGCTACTGTCATCTTCCCATATATAAGCGAAAACAAAAAATAAAAATAAGGTCAAAGTTTTGAACACAGGCTAATAATGAAGACAGTTAAGAAAGTGAGATTTCCCTCTGTTTCTCAATTTCTACTAATAATATCTTAAAATCTCCAAAAACCCTGTTCTTAAATACTTAGGTATACATAACTAGAGGCCCTGCAGGATATAAGCACCCACACCATTAGATTCCCACATTAAGAAATCCGAATCTCCTAGCTATTTGGTCCTATTAGGCATACTCTAACTTACTTTTAAGCGAGAGGCATATAAAACAGCCAATTCAGTAATTTATCTGGCTTTTGCAATACCTAAGAAGTTTCAAATATGAAGTCAGTATTACACATTTTAGAAGCTCAATAAATACATGCCAAATGAACACCAAACTCCTCTCTAGAATTGAAAATTGAGTGTAATTTTCTTTTAAAAAATACTTATTTCAAAATGTCCTTGCATTTTAATTTAGGGAACCAAATGGTTAAGGATCTTCTACAGTAAGTTCGATGCTTCAATCAATGATGTAACCGTCTGCCATTTCAGTTTTCTCCCTGTCTTCTCCACTGACTCTTCTGTACCTACATTATTCTCCTTTCAAATCTTAATCTGCCAGAACAACTTTAATCCCATGAAAGCATTTGGAGCTATAAAGGCACAACTATAAAAATAAACTACATACAAAGTAATTAAAATATCTTTCCATAAAATCACTTAATTTTTTTATTTGAGCACAGAAAATCTGTCTTCTATCACAGGATTTCTGGGTAGCTCCTTTTGGAGTGGTTATCACTCAATTAATTTGAAAGCCGCTGCCATGCCCTAACATCTAGAGCGGTGACAATTCTTTCCCTGAATGGGTCAAACGCACCGACTGCTCCTAGTTCCACAGCAGTTGAGCATAAGCACTTGGAAACGTTTACAACAACCTAAGACTGCCACACATTCAGGTATGTCATCAGTGGACTGTGCAGAATAAGGTATTTATCAGTGTGGTTGTTATTGAATTTGGTTGGTAAATCACGTGACATCAGCTGCGAAGTAGGCATGCATAACAGGACCTTGTATGGGTCCTCAGCAGACTTGGGGCATGGAAAATTGGGGTAGGGTAGTTTCAATTCTGGTTCTTTGTCAGAGATAGTCTGAGAAACTTTTCTGAGACTCAAATTATTCTATGAATATGAAAAATTTGACAAGCACTCAAAGATTGTGTTCTTTGCTATAACATTCTCTGACACTGTAAAATCTTGATAAAAGATGATGCAAAGTAACATAAAAGCAAAAAAAGGCGCGTGCGCGCGCGCACACACACACACACACAAAGAATGATAAGTACCAAAAATTAAGTGGCAGTATCAACTCTCATCAGTGTGTCAATGATCCTAGCCTTTCTTCTGTGTTACTCCAAGTTGCTTTCCTGCGGAAATATAATTCCACCAGGCTTCAAAGTCAACTCTGGTAGAAAATAAATGCCACATAATATAAAAAACAACAATAGCGGAGCACAAGACAAATTAGTTTGCTATGATTTACCCTCCAAATATCTCTTATTCCAGCAGGAAGTTATACTACTAGCTTTTTAATCTTATCATATTGGTGAAACTACATTTCTGTTGTTAGGAGGAATTAAATAAATAAATTTTCCTAGACAACATAAAGTGTGCTAATTTACTCTAAACAGAAAGGCAAATATAAAAATCTTGTTAGCCTTAAATTGCCAAAGGTTTCTTAAAAAGCTGAAAAAGCATGCACCCCATGACAATTCCTCCTCCACACATGCCCCCGTAAACAGCTACTCTACAAACCCAAGACAGAAAATTAATAGGCTGATACAATGAGATGAGGAAGGGAAGCAGACTAAAGATGAAAGGTGAAGAAACATAATTTGAATAACTGCAGAAAAAGAGTGTGACTCACAAGGCTAGTAACAGCAGCATTAAAAATAAATATAAAGAGAGGTGTATCTGGTCTACTTTTTGACTGAACACGTTAAACTTAATTTTCTAGGAATGTAGCATCAAATGAAAAATTACAAGCGGAAAATTTTTCTTTAAAGGTAGTACTGTGTGTTTTATATCAAACTAATGCTAAATAGGGTGCTTGTGAAGAAGCATTATTAATGTGTAAAAATATCTTTAATAGTGTTAACGTGGTAATAGGTTGCCAAACTACTAATTAAGATGGCTTATGGTCTCTAGTGTAATCACTTAACTTCTCTCATAGATGTAGTATGTTCCCACTTTTATTCCTAATGTATTTACACATATCTTCTATGTACTTCCTAATCAGACTTGTCAAAGAGTTATTTTACTGGTCTTTTCAGAGAACCAGCTTCTACCCTTTACTGAAATACTACTTTTCTTCTATTTCACCAAATTGTGCTAAATCCTTATCTTCTGCTATCACAATATTTATTCTTTTTCTGTTTTCTTAACCTGGAAATAAGTTCACTTATTTTGTTCTTTGATTCTAATAAATGCATTCATAGCTCTAACTTTTTTCCTCTGGCTAAAGACAATGAAAAACACTATTTAAAAACTTTATTTTTAAACCAACATCTTCAAAACAATAATGGTCTGCAATAGGGAATTTCCAAGCCAATGTTTGGATGAGAGTCAAAACCCAGAGGGAAAAGTGAAAAGTCCAGTAACAACAAATAGGGAGAGGGACAGCATTCAGAGCTGAAACCCACCCAAGAGAATATCTGCACCCCAGAGGCCAAAAGATGGCCTGGGCAAAGACCTTTGTGCTTGAAACATCCCTAATGCCAATGCATAGAGGACCCAGCAGTAGTCAAATCAAAGCCTCTGTAGAGAAGGGCGGATCCACTCTGGGCTTGGGAGAACCCTGAAGTAATTTGTTGGCAACAACCAGGAAACAGTCATAGGTAACCAAGCACATAAAGCAATAAAATAACATGAACAACGACCAGCAGAAACATCCCTCACAGACCAGCTACTAGAGTTACTGGACACATTTTAAAGCAACGCTTGATCTGTTTAAACAAATATGTTCCACACTTAAAAATATCTACAGGGCATTAAAAATCTATTTTAAGAAATCAAGTATGAAGAAAGAACAAAACTAGTTTTAGGAACAGAAAACAAAACGCAAAATTTTAAAACTCAGCAGACATATTTAGCAGCAGGCTGGACCTTAAAAAAAAAAAAATCAAACACTAGAGCACAGATCAGGAGAAACCATCCATCTATGCATTAAGAAAAAAAAAAGACAGGAAATACAGAAAAAAGATTAAGAAACATGGAAAACAGTGAAAAGATCAGGAAAATATTTAATCAGAGTCCCAGAAAGAGAGTAAAGAGAATAAAGCAGTATCTGAAGAAATAATGCTATCACTGTTCACAGAACTAATGACACTCACCAATCCACAAATTCAAAAAGCCCTACAAATCCTAAGCAAGGTTAAATAAAAAGAAATTATACAAGTGAGTTCTAATTTAGGAATTAGTTAATATTTCCATTGTGGCCTAAGAGTCAACTTTAGTGACCACTGCACTTATATTTTAAAGGTCTGTACAAATTTGTATAAACTGTGTGCACACACAAACATATACATGCTTGTTAATTGTGTAATTCAAATTCTCCATTTCCTTTTAATTGTCTACTTCATCTTTCAATGTCTAAAATACACAAGTCAGAAGTCTCTCCATTATGAATATAAATGCAGTTTCTCCTGGTATCAGCATCAGTTCAATATCCAGTCACACCTTGGTACTCATCAGCTTCAGAACTCGTCAAACCCTCTACTCATCGCATCTTGAAAACTAAGAAGGAAATGTTTCTGCACTTGTTGTTTGCTCAGGACTCATCACACTTACTAGAACTTGTATGAGTCACACCACCACCCGACAAGAGAAAATGTTTCACTGTTCGGTACTCGGTCAGCACTCCTCATGAGTTACGGAACAAATTAACGAGTACCATGGTACCACCGTACTTCAAAAGCTCTGCTGTTAACTAAATCAAGTTTCATGACTTGAGGGACCTTTAATCAGTAAGAAAAAGTCCTGTTAAAAGCCCTTTTAAAATGTGTTTGATCTTGATTTTGATTATCAATAATATCAGCATTATTATACCTTCTTTCCTCTGTTTCCATTTGTCCGCTGTATCTTTATTCCCTGGTTTCACTGATATTTTTCTTATATATGTTCGTAGTCAAACAGTTCTACAAGGTTTATTAAGAACAAGAGCAGCCCCCCATTTCTTTCCTCCCGAGTCACCTCTCTCTACAGATATTCCTGTTAACTTTTTTAGATGATTGTTTTGTCATGCACTGTTATCATTAAATAACACATTGTGTTGTTACTTCATTTTTCCGTTTTAGATAGTATCATATTATGCAAGTTGAAGATTTAACATTCTTTCAGTCAGCCTAACTATCCTTCCCAAGTCTACTTTCTAAGCTTTCACCCTAATTTTGGTTAGGTCAACATTTGTGATTCCATTATTATAAAGTTCAAGTGTTCATATACTTTCATCTCCAGCTAGGACAGAGTAGATGGTAGAAGACTAGGCCTATCAGGGTAAGCAACTAGAAAATTAGATAAAATATATAAAATACGTGTTTTCAGGCACTGAACAACAACATTCGGGCAATGATGAGCAGATGTGCAAACTTTGAGAAAACAGGAAGACACATGAAATATCACAAGTGTCAGAGCTTCTGTTCTTAAGGCACTTCCTGGATCCTGGCACAGGACCCAATGGTCACACAGGGCGGAGGGACAGCAATGACCATTTGAAAAGACGGAGGTGACTTAAATTTACAGGGCAAAATAACAGAAAGAAGGAGCTAGTTAAAAAAGAACTCCAGAAAGAGTTACACAGAAGAATCCTACGATAGCTAGTTTCTGCAGGCAGCTCATCAATGAAGAAACTCTGATAGAATACATGTTAGTAATGAATTTGGAGAGGAAATAAAAAAGTGGCATCAATCACATGTAAATTCTTTCACAATATAGAGAATGAGAAAACACTCCTAACTCATTTTATGAAACCATCTTTAAAACAATATAAAACAAAGCCACAAAAACTCCTCACATTTCAGACACACAATCATTCTGAAAATACTAGTAAATTTAACATAAAAAGGATAATATATCATGGTCTGTGGGGCTTATTCTTGAAAGAAATAGTTGATTCAAAAATCAACCTACAGAACAGTCTTGGGGATGTAAAGTACAGCACAGGGAATACAGTCAATAATAATATAGTAACTATGTATGGTGCCAGGTGGGTACTGGAAATATCCAAGGGAACACTTTGTAAAGTATATGATTATGTAACCACTATGCTGTACACCTGAAACTAATATAATATTAAATGTACTGTAATTAAAAATAAAATTGAAATTAAAAATTAAAAATAAATCAAACTAAATTACTGTTTCAACAGAATGAAGAAAACACACGATCACCTCAATAGAATAGACATTTGACAAAGTGTAGCACCCACTCATGATAAAAACTCTCAGTAAGCAAGGAATATAAGAAAACTTCCTCAACATGATAAAGACCATGCATAAAAAACTCGCAGACAGCAACACACTTAATAGTGAAATACTCGATGCCTTCCCACTAAGGCTGGGAGCAAACAAGAATATCTGTTCTTAACACTGTTATCCATTGTTATATAGGAGGCTTATCCAATTCAACAAGGCAAGAAAAATACTTAAAAAAGCATAAATGTTGATAAGGAGGAAGTAAAACTAACTTTATTAACAGAAGACATGATTATCTATGCAAAAAGTCCTCAGGACTCTAGTTAACAAAAATCAATTGCTGTACATACAAAATTGTTTTTTCTTCTCATTGAATGTATTGGGGTGACACTGGTTAATACAATTATGCAGATTTCACATGTACAATTCTATAATACATCATCTGTACATTTTTATTGTGTGTTCAGTACCCCAAGTCAGGTTTCCTTCCATGGAAAATGGAATTTTAAAAGCAATATTATTATGTGCCACAGCTTAAAAGATAGAAAAGTTACAGATAAATTTAACAAAACATGCTATACACCAAAAACTATACAATATTATTTTAAAAAATCTTTAAATCTTAGAATAATAAAATGATAAACTGGTCCTCGCTGGTTTGGCTCAGTGGATTAAGCACTGGACTGTGAAGCAAAGGTTCACCGGTTTGATTCCCAGTCAGGGTATATGCCCGGGTTGTGGGCCAGGTCCCCAGTAGGGGGTGAGCAAGAGGCAACCACACACTAATGCTTCTCTCCCCCTATTTCTCTCTCCCTTCCCTTCCCTTTAAAAATAAAGAAATGAGCCCTGGCTGGTGTGGCTCAGTGGATTGAATATGGGCCTGCGAACCAAAGGATCGTGGTTTGATTCCCGGTCAGGGCACATGCCTGGGCTGCAAGCCAGTTCCCAGCAGGGGACACACAAGAGGCAACCACACATTGATGTTTCTCTCCCTCTCTCCTTCCCTTCCCCTCTAAAGATAAAATAAATAAAATCTTAAAAAAAAGAAATGATTTATTTTTTTCTTAAATGAAATCTGTAAGAAAAAATAAAATGATAAACCTAATTCCTTAAATAGATAAGTTAACATTTTTAAGATGTCATTTTCCCTCAAACTGTTGTTTATTCAATGCAATGTCAATAAAAAACCAGCAGACTTTTTGAACAAACTGATTTTAAAAACTTAGGTGGAAATGTAAGACTTAGCACCCAAAATAACTTCTACAAAGAGTAACAAAGTTGAAAGAGTTATTATGCCAGATCTGAAGACCTAGAGTAATCAAGACGATAAGGACAGACATAACTGGCAGCAGATGGAATTCAGACTGTAGAAGCAGATACACACATTTACAGGCAACAGACTTTCAAGAGAGTGAAGGCACAGTCTTTTCCACAAATAATGCTGTAACAATAGGATACCTTTATGGAAAAATAATAAATCTTAACCCCTATTCCATATCTAAGCCATTGTAGTATTAATATAATGTGATTACTTTTCCTACTCTGCATAACTTTTTGTTTCTCTACAGTTAATAACTGTGTTTTGTCTGATTATATCAACATGCTAATTCAACCATCAAATCTCCCCCAACTGCTGAAGTGGCCTTGTAAGACATTTCTCTGTAAAAACTCCAAGTACTCTCTCTATGTGGGACACAGCTGTCATATTTCCCCATTACCCCAAGAAACGCAATGCTTCTCTCCTGTGTTTGGTCACCTGTTTCCTTTGTCCCCATGCATTGCTCTCCCTTCATTCCTTCACACTGGTGGGGCATATCCTCCAGTAGATTCCCCAGAGAGAGTGTATGAATGGTAAAAAAAAAAAAAAAAAAAAAAAAAAAAAAAAAAAAAAAAAAAAAAAAAAAAAAAAAAAAAAAAAAAAAAAAAAAAAATTGAAAACTCTCAGGCCTGAAAATGTCCTTTTGTGCACCTTTTCACCTGTGTAACACTTGAGCAGATATGGAGTTATAGGATGAAAATAAATTTCCTTTAGAAGTGTCTTCTAGCTTTAAGTCTTGCTTTTGAGAAGTCTGAAATGATTCTGATTCCTGATCTTGTATGTGTGACCTTTTTTTCACTTTGGAAGCTTGTAGAATGTACCTAGCTTCAGTATTCCGAAATTTAAAAATAAAAAAGTTTGTGCCAGGCACTTGATGGGACTTTTTAATCTGGAAAAATGTCTTTTGGTCCTAGGAATATTCTTCCATCGTATTTTTGAAGACAATTTTCCTTCTGTAGCACTATGGTCTCCTTCTAAAACACTAAACTTATTTATTATTTGATCTCTTAGAGACTGATCCTCAAATAATGTTATATCTTCTCTCAAGTATTCTCTCCTTTGTCTTTTTGCACTACTTTCTAAGAGTTCTCAACTTCATCTGACTTTCCTTGAGTTATTTCTGCTGTCATATTTTAAATTTCAATCATGGTGTTTATTGTTCACTAAAGCTTTTAATACGATCCTCTTCCTGTTTCATAAATGCAATACCTATTATGTCTGAGATTAAAACAGTAATACCCTTGCTGAAGTTTTCACTTGTCTGGCCAGTCTCTGGTTCCCACGTGAGCGATGCTGTGTAATGCTATGACAGTACGCCACCTGTGTTGTCACATCTGCTGTTTGCACCAGGTATTTTTCTCAGAATGCTGTACTTAGGAATGACTGGGTAGCCTGTGCCTATAGTTAGGAAAGCATTAAGGTCCTTCTGACTGCATGAGGCTCAGCAACCAGTACCAAATAGAATCACTAAACTCTCTTGGTCTTTGAAACCTGCCATATCTCTGCTTTTCAAAGCTATTAAAGCAAAGAAGCCCTTTCTGCAAACAGGCAGACTTCATGTTGTGGGCCAAGATGAGCAGCTTACTTCAGCTAGCCCCCTACCTGCATCTCCAAGTTTATTTAATCATGTCAACTTGCCACTTCACAGTGGCTTCTACATGCTTGGTCCCTGCAGGGCTGGGCTAAACTAAATGGTAGCTTCATAGTCCTCTCTCCAGGCCTCTCCAACACTTGTGGCTTTCCTCTGTGTTACACAACCACTGAGGCTGGTCCCTAAAGACATGAAGACGTGCTTGGTCCCAACTAAGACAGGCAGCTTCACAAGTACGTGTGCTCGGAGTGCTCAGCACACTCTCTGGCTAAGTAAGCCAGGTCTCAGACTCCGAGACTATGTGAACGACACTGCCTGTCTTCCACAACCCACTCCAGCCATGAGACAGGTGCAAGCAAGTCTGGTAGCCAAGAGACCAAGGAAAGGTTTCAGAAGCTGCGGTTCCACTAAGCCACAAAAATAAATACATATATACATACATACATACATAACTCGTATTCTGTGAAGAGTAACTGCCCGGAAGGAAGGAAGGAAGGGTAATCACCTCGGCTATAGGTTATAACTTGGAGACCCAAAAGGAGGTTATCTAACACTTCTTTAATCTGGATTTTTTTCCCTGTAAATGTTGGGCAGCCTTGGTGCTCATTCTTAGACAATCTCTCATCTTTTTTACTAAGTTTCCCTTTCTTGTGATCTTATCAAGCAAGCAACACTGTTTTATAAATAACATTCTGTATGTTGAAAACTCCCATACTAGAAACAAACTTGAATTTTCACCTGTCTGTTCAACATCTCCATCTAGATATCTAACAGGAGTATCATTCACAAGTCTGAAATTGAGTTCCTGATCTTCTCAAAAAACCTATTCCTCTTGTAGTCTTCCACATCTCAGTTAGTAGTCATTCTTTACTTCCAGCTGCTTAACAAAACCTTGCAGTCATCCTCAAATCTTCTACTTGTCCTGTATAGTGGACATTAAACTTTATTAATCTTTGTATGCCTGAAAAGTATTTTTTTACGCTTTCACATCTGAAATTGAAAATTCTTCATTCAAAGTTATTTTCACTCAAAATTTGGAAAAACAAATTTCTCAATTATTTTCTCTTTTCTATGGTTGTAAAACAGAATTAGTTTTATTCTCCTTCCTTTGTAGTCTGTCTCTCATCAGCCTTTAGAAATCTGTCATTATTCCAGATCCTCTAAAATTTTACAATTATATAAATAGATGTAGATCTCTTCCAGTCATCTTGCTTCATATTCATAGAATCCTTTTAAGGACAATTGCTTTTCCTGAGAAATTTTCTTCTATTAGTTCTTTGATTATTTTCCCCTAATCATTCTACTTCACTGCCTCTAAAACTTCTCTTAGTAGAGGTGAGAACCAGTATATCTATCTTTTACATTGCTTAACTTTTCTCTCATGCTTTCTATTTCTCAAACTTTTTTGCCCTATATCCTTCAAGAAAACACTTGGCACAATCTTCCAACTTACTAATTTGCTCCTGAAATGTGTACTTTCTATCCTTCAGCCATCTACAAGGAAGGCTGTTCATTTTCAAGATCTCTAATATATTCTTTTAAAAAATGTTCTTTCTACATGAATATGGTATTCCCTCATACTTTGTCGAGAAGTACCAATGACACTTTCAAAAGTTTCTTTCTGTTTGCTCACTTAGGTTCTTCCATTTACTAATTTTTGTGTTTCTCTTTAATAATGTTGGTTTTCTCAAAAATATCTGTTGACTTTTGTTTGTTGCATGTTTACCTGGAAGAATTTTGTCGGTCAGCCTAAAAATGCTATTTGTTTACTGCAGGATGCTGTTTTATGACTGTAGAGAGGAGAAATTGCTGGAAAGGATATGGTGTTAGTCTACCTTCTCAGCATAAGGGGTCCAAGTTCCTCCAGGTGTTTCTATCCACCTTAAGGCTCTGACCCAAATTTATAATCCATGTTCCAGCTACAGAGCATCTGCCTCTGCTATGTGGTACAGAATTTAGGCTGGACCCATATGCTGCTCCAATGCTATAATCAACCACACTTACACTTTTCCCAGGGCCTTGAAGCACCACTATTCTTACCTTTTTTCAGCAGTTTTTCTCCTGACTATGTTTTTTAAGCTAATGCTTCTCTGCTGAAATTGATCCCAATGGCTTTGTGTCCTTCATATTCCTCAAACTTTCGGATCTTCCCAGAAAAGAACACTTTATTGCTAACCAGCTCTGCTAAAGTTAGTTTTGTTTTTATCTTTAATTTTTTTTCTATTTTTCCTCCACTTTTTAAGGATTTGAGGTGATTCTAGGTAATCCCTTAAAACTGAACCAAATTTCTTTGCCATTTCCCCAAATAACTGATTTTTGCCTAGTGACAATATAACAATTGGTCTTTTTTTCATTAAGACTCTACTGCATAACACTACAAAGGAAGAAAAAAAGAGAAAGAAATAAACTTCATGAAGTCAATCACATTCACAAGCCTTCGAGTCTTGGGATACCCTGAAAGTTACCACTTTCAACAAAAACAGTTCAATATAATTGCCTTATAAAAACAACCAGGAACCAATTAAAATATGACTGAATGTCTCAAACCCATTACCACAAATTTATTATAGATTTTAACCATAGCTAATGTTAAGGTTTTCATTCACCTTTCCATTCACATTCTTAAAGTATATTAACTATATAAAAAAGTAAAATTATATATATTAAATATACATTATAAATCTATATTACACGTTATATATACTATACTATAGTTTTTATATATAAAAACTATATACTATAATTTTTATATATAAAACTATATTAACAATTAAGTAGATTTGTTTTTCATTCATGTAATGTATATACATATCCACTAGATTTTTTAATAATAATGAACAATGATGTATACTGCCTTCTAAGATTTAATTCCTCTGGTAAGAAAGTTGAAAAACAAAATTTTTAAAAATAATTTAGGTTATCTAGAACAGATTTCTACTTTCTCAAAATCTGGTAGTAATAAACATAAGAACTCTTTCAAATGAGTAAACAGAAAAAAGATTTAAATCATACAAACATTAAAGATAAAGCAAAGAACAGATACGTGCATGAAGCCCTAAGCACAAATGAAGTCCTTCAAAAGAGAAATGCAACAGTCCTCCTCACCCTAATAGGTCATTCACTGTAACTCTTGCACCTACTTAGTAAAACAAAACTCAGAAAATATTTTTAAAATCATGTTTTTTTAAAAAAGAGTTAGAAGAGACTCAAAAGACTTCTATTTGAATCCCAAATCCATTACCCACTAGTTGATGCCTAGGGCCAAGTTTCTTCAAAGGCACATTTTCCTGAAGTGCACAATGGGGGTGGCATCATCGGCCTAGAACTGCTCCCCGCACTCAAGAAACGAAGAACTATTAGCTTCTGAACCAGAATTTCTGTCATTTTAACCCATGACTTATTTTAGTAAACATCAAGACTTCCATTTCATACTAGAAAGTTAAAGCAAATCCCCTGTAGTTACAATATTAAATATGTTTTTCCAATTTTATACCATCCTACCTAAATTCTTCACTTCTCTGCTCCTAATCCTCTTAAACACAAACTGAAGGCCAACCAAGAGGCTGTGTGACTTTACTAAGGTCATATACTTAGTTAACAACAAAGCCAAGATTCTACTTACTCATACACATGTATACAAAGTTATTTTGGAGTATTTACCTTTCTACATGCAGGACAAAGCCCATTTTCATCAGTGCGAATTCTATGCCAACAAAATCGGCAAATTTGGTAGCCACAGGTGCAAGGGAAAAAATTGATATCATCTATCTCCAAGGGCTCCATGCAAAGAGGACATTCCACAGGGTCTTCCTTCGCATCAGGACTGCGAGACATCTTCACGTTTATTAAACAGCAGCAAAAGTTTATAATAATTTAAGGGAGAAAGAAGTTCAGCACTGAGAATTAAAATGTAGAACTTCAAGGACCTGCATGAGAAGAAACAAAATATACTATTTACTACTGGAAAAAATTATATTATCAAGAATCGTTTTATCAAAAAATTTGAAAAATATTAATCAGATCATTTTGCTATCATCTCAGAATAGACTTCAGAATGGAATCCTAACATATTCTGCATGTCAAGATAAAAAGCCTAGCATTATTAACTTTTCTGATTCAACAGAAAAATGAAAGAACTTCCTTTTTTCTACATAAAACGTTTAGTACTAATCTAGTACTAATCACAGCACATTTTAGGGGAATAAATGATATACAGAAGCATCTTCAGCCTTCAAACACACTGTGAACTGTCCTATCTCTGACCTCAAAGCTAGTGATACTTAAAATTGCCACATAACTGAGGGAGCAAGATATTATTCTAAAATGCCTCACAATTTACAAAGTAAGCCTAATGAAAAAGGCTTCAGTCATCTAACATTGCATGTTAATACCAAACCCTTATCAAAGAAAACAAAGGTTAGAGTTTTAAAAAATACGCCATATAATCTAACTTTACAATTAAATATGTATATTATGTCAACAAAAACTTCTGAGAGAATAAACACATACTATACAAAATAAATAAAAAATAATGTATCTTTGTAAATTATGCACAACTGAAAAGTTTTAGATAACAATTTAAGTTAAAGTAACTGGTAAAAACATTAGGGTGAAATCACTATTTTACGTTAAACTGATAGTTTCCAAAATATAGCTCAATACAATCAATTCCTATCAAAATAATAGAGGGTTTTTGTTTGTTTGTTTTTTTACATAATGTGACAAAACAATTCTAAAGTTGACATGAAAAGATAAACGCATGAGAACTGCTTTAAAGCTTCTGGAGGGAAATGTGGGGATTTGCATTGTCAGATACTAAACTGTATTACAAAGCTACTACTATTTAAATAATTTGACATTGGCACAAATATACATGTAAGATCAGAGAAACTAAATTAAAAATCTAGAAAAGTAACCATACATTTATGAGATTTAATATTTTATAAAAGTGACATTACAAATCAATATGGCAAGGATGGACCAATTAATCGCAATAGAATACTGGTCTCTCCACTTTAAGAAAAAAAACAGCAATACATCTATGTCATACTGCCATCAAAATAAATCCTAAATGATCTGTGTAAAGAAATATACTTTGAAATAAACTATTAACATGTTAGGAAAAATAACAGAATTTTTCAAATCTTGGGATACAGAAGGTCTTCCTAGGGAAAAACAGAAATTCAGAAGCCCTAAAAGAAAGGTATGTTCAACTTAGCAACATGGAACAAACACACATAAACACAACGAAAGGCAAGCAACAGAGTAAAGGATACATATACTACATGTAATGAAGAGTTAGTGTCCAGAATACATTTTTTAAAATCTCATAATGCAATTTTAAAAAGGCAAATAAGTGAAAAGAAAAAATGAGAACAGAATGAGAAGTTCAGAGAATTACAAATGATTACAACATGTGAAAAGATGATCAATCTTTTTAGTTTGTAAACAGTGAGATAGCATTTTTCCCACCAGCCTGTCAGAGAAGTTCATCTCCCCACAAAGTAGACATTATCACTGATTTATGTTCCCCTTCCTAAAGAGGAAACGGGAACACAAAGAGTATCTTGTCTTAAGTTGCACAGCAATTAGGTGGTACAGCCTGGATTCATTCCAGGAAGCCAGCACCAGAATCTGTGCTCTTACTGGCTTTCTTATACCACCTCAACATCGGTCCAGCATTAATACTCACACATGTGTACCAGGTATTTTGCTACGTTTTGCAGCGTTGTTCATACCAATAGAGAATTGCATGCAATCAGTTGGGAAATCATTAAGTAAATAATGACATTGTCATAATAAGGTAGATGTGTGTGTTCAATCAGGAGATGTCCATTATGTTTTTTACTTTTAAAAACAAGTTGAAGACTAATATATTTGATTGTTTCCTCTAAAAAAATAAAGCACATGAAAGGTTACACGCCAAAGTGTTACCATATCACAAGACAAAATAGAAGTAAGCTACAAATTTATTTTCTGAAAAATCTGTATTATCTGAATTGTTACAATGAGTATTATTTTTGCAGTTCAAATGGCCAACTTAAAAAAATTATCTTCATCTCATTTAGGAAAATTACATGACTTTTGTTAACAATCAGCAGAAAAATGAAATATCTTTCTATAATCATTTCAAAATAAGACTTTTTAAAAAGAAAGAAATGGTATATGTAGTTATAAACAATTAGGGCATCTTGCTTTGCAGACCCAATTTTGCCATTGTAAGTTCTCTCGTATATAACATGAGGGGTTTAGAGCCCATCTAACGGCTCCTCCAAGTTGAATATCCAAAAACTACACCAGTAGAAAATACAGACTCGAACACGTGTTCTACAAACAGGCAACTAAAAACTAAAATGATCGAGGGGTGCTATCTACTTAAAAGGCAACTAAACTAAAGTAAATATGCCACCTACACATCTAATACATGTTTGATTATAAAACTTTATTTCCATAACTACAGCTTATTTGAGTTTTAAGTAAAATAATTTATGGGATGCTGGAGGAAACAATATATAGGGTTTATGAATTGAAAAGCTTTCTAGAAAGTAAATTATTATAAATTAAAAATGACATATTAAGATTTTTGCTTTTTGATTGCTTCTGTCTTTTAATTTTAAAAAGGTTTGGAAGAGGATGAATCTTCCAGTCTAGAGGGGAAAGAAAGGACAAAACAGCAAGTCCCTTAAGAAGGTTAACACAAAACCAAGTACATTTCGTACGCTTCTAGCACCACAGAGAGACACCACGCAAACCTGTGGCTGGACGTAGTCACACAACCAGTAAAACGTAGGAGGCAAGTCTGATGTGAAAGAACACCCAGAATACAAAGTAGGAGAGCTGGCTGCTGCCTCGCCTCCTCCACTAAGTAACTGTGTGACTGTGGAAAAGGCACTCAAAAGCTCTATCTAGGACCCAAATGTACTCATCTGAAAAACAGTGAAAACACAAAATTTAATGGAATTTCAAGTAGAGAGAAATAAGCTTTACGTAACCCCACTGAACCAAGCTTTTAAAGTACGTTTTGAAATAAACTCTCTCCCCTCCATGTATCTTGGCCGGGATTTTCATTTAGGGAAAAATAATTTTAATTTCATAAACCAGTCAACTAATATTAAAATAAAAATAAAACAATGAATTAAAACAGTAAGAGTCATAGCCCTGTCAGTGGATTGGGTGTCGTCCTGCAAACTGAAAGGTCACTAGTTCAACTCCCAATCAGGGCACATGCCGGGGTTGTGGGGCAAATCCCAAGTTGGGGGCGTGCAGAAGGCAACTGAGATCAATTATTTCTCTCGCACATCAATGTTTCTGTCCCTCTTTTTGTCCTTCCCTTCCCCCCCTCTAAAAACAAATAAATAAAATCCTTTTTAAAAAAATAAGGTTTATAAAATTACAAGACACAGAAATAAATGTTTTTAAACAATAGATGTTTTTAAATGGAAATAGGGAAGTAAATTCAATGACTTTTTTGGATGAGGTAGGGGATTATAGCACAGACTGATCAGTTTTTAACTCAGTAGTAAATTTTGAAAAAAAATTCATTTCCACATACATGATCTAATCCTCACAGTGACTTGGTAAAAATGTACTATCCCCTTACAAAAGATGAAACTGAGGCCAAATGGTGACCCAGCCTTAAAGTGTTAAGGATACAATTTGAAAGTAAGATAGTCAACTTAAAAACCCATGCCCTTTCCAACATGGTAAGATAGAAATTATGATAACTAATATCATTACTGTATATCTTTGGGTATAAAGTACAAATGTTCAAAAAGTAAAAATGACATTACTTTTTCAAAAACTTAAATTCTACAGGAAATTTCTACCTCGTTGCCTGAGTTATTGTTCTCTGTATCACCTGCAACTAATGCTATAACACAGTATAAATTCTGACATACATAATAATCTAGAATCACCAAAAATCTCACATACCATGTAATAAGAACACAAGATAAAGATCATATACTTAAAATCATACCCCCAAACTCCTTATTACTAATCAACTGCTGCTTAGAACACTATTCAAAAGACATGTATAAAAATACATTATAGCCCTGGCTGGTGTGGCTCAGTGGACCAAAGGGTCACTTGTTCAATTACCAGTTAGGGCACATACCTGGATTACAGGCCAGGTCCCCAGTGTGGGGGAGCATGTAAGAGGCAACCACACATTGATGTTTTTCTCCCTCTCTGCCTCCCTTCCTCTCTCTCTAAACATAAATAAATAAAATCTTTTTTAAAATACATTATAAAACGTAAAGTACTGCAGCTGCTGTAGAAAGCAGTTTGGTGGGTCCTCAAAAAGTTATATACAGAATTAGCTTATGATCCAGCAATTCCACTTCTGAGTACATACAGAAGGAATTGAAAGCAGGGATTGTTAACAGATACTCTTAAATCAGTATTCATAGCAGCATTACACCCAATAGCCAAAAATGGAAATAACCCAAGTGTCCATCAGCAGATGAATGGACAGACAAAATGCAGTGTGTATTTTTTATATATATATATATTTTATATTTATACACACACACACTAAACTGATACATGCTACAATGTGGATCAGCCTTAAAAACATTATGCTAACTAAAGTAAGGCCATCACAGACAAATATATGATTCCACCGATAATGAGTTATCTAGAACAGGCAAATTCATTGACACAGAAAGTAGAAGTTCCCAAGGGCTGGGTTCAGGAGAATGAAGAGTTACCCAATTAATCGGTATTCAACAATGATTAATCTTTTAGAGAAGGGGATGGTTAAAAAAAAAAAAAAAAAAGGGCAAGCCCTAGCCCAGTGGCTCAGTTGGTTGGAGCACTGTCTCCTACACCAAAAAAAGGTTGCAGGTTCAATTCCCAGTAAGGGCACATACCTTGGTTGCAGATTTAATCTCTGGTCAGGAAGCCTAACTAAGGGGAGACAACCCATGTTTCTCTCTCACATCAATGTTTTTGTTTTTCTTTTCTCTCTCTCTTTCTCCCTGCCCCCCTCCCCTGCCTTCCTCTTGCTCTAAAATCAATAAATATATCCTCAATGAGGATTTAAAACAAAAAGGCAAAAAGCACATTTAGCCTCTCTTATCAAGAAAACTAACTGGTTGTTCTAATTGTATCTAGTACACTAATAACACGTATTACTCCATCTATATAAACAGATTCTAACTTTATTAATAAAGTTAGCCAATGAAGGTTTTTGCCATTCTAACAGTTCTTCCTTTATCTTCATTCAGTGATTCACTAAGTAAGCTCTTACTGTTTCAAATTCTAGTATAGGTCTTTGGGATACATTAATTGATCATAACCAGTAAAAATCAATGCCCTGCAGCCTAACTCTTAACTGGGAGATCTAAATAATAATCATAATAAATCAGTAAACTAAATAATATAAGGTGATATAATGCTTTAGAAAAAGAAGGTACCAGAGATAGAACTGCAATTTGAAGGGGCCAGTTGGAGTAGGTTTCATAAAAATGTAAATGGGCCAGTTGGAGTAGGTTACATTTAAAGGAGGTGCCAGAATAAGCCACGCAAATATCTGAGAAAAGAACAGACCAGGCATAAAGAAGTCAGAAGAGAGGCCTCAAGCAGGGAACATGCCTGAAGTTTTTGAAGAACTGCAAATTCAGAGTGGTTGGAGTACAGCAAGAGGAAGGACAGTTAAGATAAGAACAGAGATGTGCCCTGACTAGTGTGGTTCAGTTGGTTGGGTGTCATCCGAGAGGGTGAAAGGTTGCTGGTTCGATTCCCAGTCAGCGCACATGCCTAGGTTGTGGGTTCGGCCCCTGGTTGGTGCATGTGTGAGAGACAGCCGGTCAAGGTTTCTCTCCCTCCCTTTTTCCCTTCCTTCCCCTTCTATCTAGAAACAAGTGGATAAAATCTTAAAAAATAAATAAATAAAAAGACAGAGATGTGGTGGGTCCAGGATCTGGTAAGGATTCATCACAGGCCACTAGAACAACTTTGGCTTTCTTTATGAAATAAATGAAGAGAACTGGAGATTTTTAAACAGAGAAATGGCATAGGCTTGACTTACATTTTCAAAAGATCTCTCTGGGTTCCACTTCCAGCATAATAAGAGTGTAAGGAGTTCAATGAACCCATTCCCCAGTGAAACTGGTGAAAATTACTTAAAACCCACCATTTCAAGTATATGGAAATGATCCTAAAGGCCTAAGACAAATGAAGAAACATTATTCAAGAAAATGTATTAAAACTCAGGAAAAACAGTAAGACTATCATGCAGGGATGTCCAACCTGCGGCCCATAGACCACATGCAGCCCAAGATGGCTGTGAATGTGGCCCAACACAAAATCATAAATTTACTTAAAAGATTTTGAGATGTTTTTGTGATTAAGTGTCACAATGTACTTAATGTGTGGCCCAAGACAACTCTTCTTCCAATGTGGCGCAGAGACACCAAAGGGCTGGACACCCTGCATGGTATCTGAACCAAAACCTGTTCTCTCTCTCCTCCCACCACCCCCCCCCCTTCCAGCTCAGTGAAACTGCATCTTCACTCCACACTGGTGTAGCCATAAACACAGGTTGCCCTTTCACCGGGCTTCCAGTCAGAATGCGCAGCCCACCAGCACTTCTCCCCCTGCCCAGAGCTACCTGATGCTAAAGCTAAGTTCCAGATAAGTGCAGCCAGCAGATGGGGGCTCCCCCTTCCACCCAACTGCATTCATGGGAAAGGATTCCTATGTTGCTGCTGCATGTTGAAAACACTAGGACCTAGATTGCCCTCCACCCAACTACTTTGTAAAACAGAGCTCCCACACCAGGAAAGGCAAAACGAGAAGACCTGAGACTAATGTATACCAGTCCAAGAAGTGCTCAGTCACTGAACTGGGGTATCTGCCACATGGAGTGGAAAGAGCACCACTATACCTGCTAGCCAACTCCAGAGTCAGAACGAGAGATTGTACCGGGAAGGTGAAGCGTGCAGTCAAACAGCTCTGAATCTCTTCCAAAGGAACAGACCTCCTATGTACCAGGGTATGAAGTTCACGCCTACGGGCAATCTCAAAACCAAGAAGCTTGTGATGAAAAACAACTGGGAGAAGACTCTGATTCAGGCTAGACTATACACCAGTAGTTTGCAAGAGAGAATAAAAAGAAGCAGAGAATAAGACATCTAGGATGAGCCCTCCTGGGTCAGAACAAACTTCAAAGCTCTGATCTCAAGAGCTATCTCTTCAAGTGAGTTCAAATTTCTTTTGGATCAAGTTGAAAACTGAGAGGCAATTTGTGTCCTAGGGCATTGTTGAAAACAAGGAGGGCGTCAGCTGGCTGTTAACATCTGGGTGCAGTCAAGGAAAGAGACAGTGGAAGAGAGCCCTGGCAAAACCACTGTCACCCTAGGGCACACGGGCATACCCCAGTCTGTGCCCCTCAGGGACAACAGGTGCCTAACGCTGGGGAAAGGGACAGACTTCACTCCAATAAGCCACCCAGTCACTAAACAAATAAGCAAATAGCAGTAACAAGCCCTGGGAGGGGTGAGAGGAGAGCAGTACTCATAGTTGCTGCATAAAATAAAGTGCCCGGTTTCCAACCAGAAATTATGTGCTACACAAAGACACAGGAAAGTCTGACCCATGCGCACCAGGGAGAAAGCAGACTACAGAATCAGCCTGTGAGAGCCACCAGATGTTGGACTGAACAAAGGCTTCAAAGGAACCATTTTAAATACGTTCGAAGAACTAAAGGAAACCATGATGAAAGTGGGAAAGTGTAATGAAAATGTCGCATCAACTAGAGTTTCAGTAAAAAGATGGATATTAAAGAGAAGCAGAAATTCTGGAGTTGGAAAGTATGACTGAAAGCCACCAGAGGGGTGCAACAGTGTGTTTTCACTGGCGAGAGAATGAACCAGTGAAACAGGAGGAGGCAGATCAATAGAGGGGATGCAGTCCACAGGCGGGGGAAAAGAATAAAGAAAGATGACCAAAGCTTCAGAAATGTAAAACACCATTAAGTGTACCAATATACACATAATGGGAATACTGGAAGAAGAAGAAAGGAAAAGGAGAAATATTTAAAGAAATGATGGCTGCATAAAAATTAAGAACTATAGCTACACAAAATACCTCACACATGTAATGTTGAACAAAGAAAGCAAAAAAGAATATAACTGCACTCATTAAATTTCAACAGTATTGAAATGATAAAGACTGTATTTTAGGGATGCACAGAAGATGACAGATACCGATCAGGACAGTGAATCTCTCTGGGTGAAAGGGAGAGGAGGGCATTATGAGCCAGAAGTATTTTTGGGGGTGAGGGGGTACTCTAGGTACTTGAAATGTTCTCTTTTTTTTCCATTAATTTTTTTCCAAAGCATTCTCATGACCAAACCCGCCTGACTCTCTCAACTAGCTGAAACTATTGATTTTACTTCAGAAGCGTATGGTGACGGTGCTGAGATCAAAACCAGGTGTTTTCCAAAGACAAGGCACAACTGTGGGAATAACTCCAAGCCTTACAACAACCTGTTTCCCAAATTAAGAGTCAACAACGAAAAGCCCTCCAAACCTCGCACACCAGTATACTCTATAATTCCCATCTCAATGCAATACCTAATAAACACACTGGGCAACATTAGGCAAAATACCCTTTTATTCTCCCCCTCACCCCTGCCCCCAATTCCAGCACTCCACTTTTGCTAACATCTCTTCCAACTCAGAACCAAGGCTCAAGAAGTTGATTCGCACCTGGAGAGAAAGAAAATTTAAAAAACAACAAACAGAGCAGGTGAGAGAGCCCTTGGGGGAATGCAACAGCTGCAAAAATTGAGGGAAGAGCACTCCTCCCAATTGGGATGGCCTCAGGAGCCCAGGATCTGCCTGGGGCCACACAGCCCTCCTTTCCCAGTCTGCTCAGCTCTAGGAAAGGCCTGGTCTCTCTCCTCCACCCAGCAACAGGAGCCTCCACGGCCTGCTGTGTCAAGTCACAGCATCTTAGCCTGGAATCCCAGTGCCTCATTTCCTGTCTCAAGCAGGTAGCAGCAGCAGTCAAGCCGAGCCCTGAGAACAAGACAGGATCTAGGCCAGTGTCCTCAAAGCCGGGGTCCAGACCAGTAGGGCTCCCCATGCAGGTGGATGCACACAGCAGTGAAAAAGCAGAGAATGCCACTGAAGAGGAGGAGAAGCCCAAAACCAGCAGCCTGGAGCCACACTGAGCCAGCTCCTCCAGGGTGAGCAGCCATCCTAGATCTCAGGGTGACATTTCCTGCTTCCTCCTTTAAGTAGGGTATAGACAGCTAGCTGGCAGTCAGGAGTCCTGGAGCAGCACTAAAATACACGTGGGTTCCTGGGGTCCTTTCTGTGGTCATCCTGGCTGTAAAATGAGGACAAGCTCTCCTGCAGAAGAACCTTTCAATCCCATATGGCTACCCAGGACCTTGGCTTGAGACATATGGATTTTGTCCCTGTTTGGACCATCTCCAAAGTTCAAGGTGGTCAGCAAGCCCACAATGTGGGACCCATGCTACAAGACACAAGGTCAGCTGGCCAAAAGATCTCAAGAAGGAGACCCAATCCTGAGGGACTTCAGCACTGCGCAGGCCAGTCCTGTGAGTGAGGAGGAAGCCACCAAGGCCCAGGCCAGAATGGCCAAGAAGCAGCAGGATCAAAGTGACATGGACCAGAGGTGGGTGGTGGGGCAGACAGAGATGCAGGCTATACTCTGCCTGGCAGTTGCCTATGGTGAGCAGAGGGATCTGGGTCTCTACAGAGTCCCCCATCGCCAGATGACACCCCCAACTCCAATGTCAAGGGTGGAGCAACACATATAGCAACACAATTTGTTGGGTTTCACAAGGATAAAATAAAATGTTAAACAATATCAACATATAAGTTGGAATGGGAGTAATACAGGATAACTGCTATAAGGTCCAACTGTGACAGCAATATGAATGATTCAATTTCAATGTTCACTATGACCCACTAATTCCACTTCCCTGTATCTTCCTTAGAGAAACAGTTGCACATTTTAATGAGCAGGCATATACAAACAACTCCAGCACTGTTTGTAACAGCAAGAAGCCAGAAATATGCCACCAATAGGAAATGGTAAAATTATGGTATATCAATAAAATGAACTAAGGTGAATCTGTGCGTACAAACATATAGAAGGAGAAAAGCTAACTGCAGTTACTGTATAACACTTTTATATTAAAAAAAAGAAACCAGAATCTATATATACAAATATAATTATACACGGAAAGCCATAGAAAAAGTTATAAACAAGCTTATAATAGTGGTTATATTTACAAAAACAGTGAAAGAAATGGGATGAATTGGAAACTTGAGCTCTCCTATGATCACACATTTCTTCTATAAGAGCAAATTAATTTTCAAAAATAACTTTTTAAGGATATTAAACTTTGAATCCTCTGAGTGCAAACAATGCCATCTACTATGTTTGACACTGTACCATGGGCAAATGTATACAGCAAATCATAGGTTCTCACCACTGCAGGGAAAAGGGTACACAGAAGGCTGATTCAAAAGAAATACACCAGGAGAGCGTGAGTTTTTCTCTTAGTACGGTGGCTATGAGCAGTTTTTTCCTTTTATTTTCCCCTATCTTCCAATTTTTAGAAAATGAACATTCTAATGGGAAAGACTATTTTAAGTTAGTTAAAAAATCAAGTATAATAAAAAATGAAAAGAATAAAATGAAGAGATTAAAAAATCTTTTGAATGTATAATTAAAGAATATGCATCAACCTGTTTCCCATCAGTTGATGCTCTCTCAGAAGAAGGCTAGCAGTTTAAAAAATTCAAGGCTACGCCTGATAGTGTTATGAATAAGATAAAAATCAGATTGCACAAAATCAAAGCAGAGACTAATTGGTGTACTAATTAGTTCTTTACCATACTTGTTAATAGAAGCTGCCTACATCAATGTGTTTTTCACTGAGCCACACCAGCCAAGGTGATCAACGTGTTTTTCAATTCAGCAGAACAAAACCAAACAAACCAACAAAAACCACATCTTATTAGAGGAAACATGCATGGCAGAAAGGTAAGCCTATTTTAAGGTTTTTGAGGACTCACCCAGAGACCTATCTGAAACAAATGCCTCCAGGCATCAAAAGCTAAAACTCTGCTAGTCACTCTGGACTTAAAATTTAGTCCTTTAGAGATGCTTCTCTACATTAATTTGTAATATACAAGTAGTAACATGTAAGGCAGAAAAAAAATTAATCCAAAGAGAAATACTAAAGACAAGGGCCAGTCTCATCCTCTCAGAATTTTGTTTTAAATTAAGATTTATTAACATGGTTAAATGTGACTTTAGAAACTCAAATCTGTTTCCCAGTCACTTAAGATTCTATAACCTCTTAAATTCTGATCCCAGATTACACGCTTCCAAACAAATGCTCCTCTTCTACTGAGATCAGTTCCAATCCATCTACCCCTAAGTTCCTTCATACCACCACTACTCTGGTCTTTCCACTTCATGGCAAGCACTGACTAACAAGGAATGTCATCTTTTCAAATTTTTGGTTGAGTGTACATGGGAGGGTAGAGTAAGACAGGGTTCATGAAGAAGGAAAGATAAGAGGTATCTGGACAATAATTTTTTAATGAAAAAGAAGTGTATTTTAAATATTAACGCTAAACAAACACAGGAATCAAGCTTATTATAAATTCTACCTAGAACTGTCTACTATATACTTGATTTCTAGATACATTACCATGTAGCCTACGTGGGATAAAATTAAAAGATTATTTAAGATTTTTAAGAGGCCTACATACAGAAATGATAGCTATTAAGTATCATAAAAATAAGACAAAAATTACTGTTTCAATTTGGTTTGTTCTTCCATATCTACATGTGTGTTTTGCTTCTATTGTTACTCAGTAAAATCTAGAATGATAATGGTTTTACACTGTAAATCCATGTAAAAGTAGTACACACTTCAGAATTCTCTGTTACATGTACAACTATTTATTCCTATGAACTAGGAATAAGAAGCAGAAAACATTAAGCTAACTGTATTTCCGTGGACAGTCTCAAAGAGAATATATGTGTCCAAATGTTTTAAACAATAAAATATTTTATAAACAAAAGACCATTGTTACATGTCATAAAGAGTGAT
The DNA here is from genome assembly GCA_004027475.1 of Anoura caudifer. NCBI lineage: Eukaryota > Metazoa > Chordata > Mammalia > Chiroptera > Phyllostomidae > Anoura > Anoura caudifer. The sequence goes on from PVKU01000080.1 coordinate 133,372, forward strand.
GCTTAAAAAAAGCTTTAAATCCATATAACAATGTAAACCTATTTGACCAACTCAAAGGCTGGGTCTCTGAAGTGCTTGTATTATTAATCTCTAAACTGCACATAAATATACTCTGTACACATACTTTAAAATAAATTTTAAAGTCTCCATGATCAACTCTAAGTGAAGCAATTTAGAGAAAACATAGTCATTGTTAATAGCCAAATGGTCTATTTAAATAATTATATATTTCAAATGGTTTCATGGAATTTAAATCTATAGGTTTAAAAAAAAATGACTAAAATGTATGTACATGCAAATTCTGAGGAAATGAAGGATATTCTGGTTCCTTAACTGTGGAATGGAAAACATGTTAACTAAATAAGAGGCATCAGCTGATATTTTTTGTAAAGGGCCATATACTAAAAATTTTACTCTGCGAGCCACACACACTTGCAATCACACAACTCTGATGCTGAAATGCAAAGGCCCTTTTTCTTAAATTTTATTTTAATTGTTGTTCTTGTACAGTTTTCTGTCTTTTACTCCCATCCCAGCCCACCACCCCAGCCCTCCCCACCTCCCTCCCATCTCCACCCCCGCCCCTTGTTTTTGTCCATGTGTCCTTTATACTTGTTCCTATAAACCCTTCCCCTTCTCCCCGATCTTCCCTCCCCTCTCCCCTCTAGTCACTGTCAGCCTGTTCTCAATATCAGTGTCATTGGTTATATTTTGCTTGTTTGTTTGTTTTGTTGATTAGGTTCCTGTCAAAGGTGACATCATATGGTATTTGTTTTTCAGTGCCTGGCTTATTTCGCTTAGCATAATGCTCTCCAGTTCCATCCATGCTGTTGCAAAGGGTAGGAGCTCCTTCTTTCTTTCTGCTGCATAGAATTCCATTGTGTAAATGTACCACAATTTTTTGATCCATTCATTTACTGATGGGAACCTAGGTTGCTTCCAACACTTGGCTATTGTAAATTGTGCTGCTATGAACATTGGGGTGCATAGGTTCTTTTGAATTGGTGTTCCAGAGCTCTTAGGATATAATCCTAGCAGTGGAATTGCTGGGTCAAAAGGCAGATCCATTTTTAGTTTTCTCATAAAATTCCATACTGTTTTCCATAGTGGTTGTACCAGTCTGCAATCCCACTAACAGTGCACTAGGGTCCCCTTTTCTCTACAACCTCTCCAACACTTGTTGTTTGTTGCTTTGTTTATGATGGCCATTCTGACTGGTATGAAGTGGTATCTCACTGTGGTTTTAATTTGTATCTCTCTGATAGCTAGCGATACTGAGCATCTTTTTATGTGTCTCTGGATCCTCTGTATGTCCTCCTTGGAGAAGTGGCTGTGTTCAAATAAAACTTTATCTATAGACTTTGAAACGTGAATTTCCTTTAATTTTCTCATGTCAAACATATTCCCCTTCTTTTTATTTTTTTAACCACTGCAGTATTTAAAAACTATACTTAGGCCTTACAAAACCAAGTAGCAGGAACCCCTGCTCTAAATTAACAGGGAAGCCTCGCAAATTTGAGTATGAGTCTACATGATAGACTTCTTTCAAATCTGTTTCTCTTAACCTTCTCACAGGGGAAATCTTTTTAGCATCATATTAGGCAGTTTCTCTCCACTCTAAGCATTTACTTTTACTGGCCCTGCAGAGCTGCCCTCCCATGCTCTGAGAAACTCCTAGCACTATGTTAACATATATAAAAAGTTCTTTCTGTATCTTCATACTGCAATATAAAATTTCACAAAGTTGAGTTAAACTGTAAAACACGCTTGTTTTCCAATTAGACCAAATTTAGGAAATAAATACAGTATCTGAGAAATACTGATGTGAAATACCTACCATATGACAACTACAAAAAAGCCAACACCATGCTGAATAACACATGTTAAAGTATTAAGTAAAACTGTCCCCAATGATGTTAATCAACACTTATTAAACATTTACAAAATGTTCCTGATGTTGAAGGCCTCAGTAAACTTCTAAATAATACTATTTATATATAAAAATACAAAGAGAAAATTTCCATCAAATTCAGAATTGGGCACAGTTTCAAAAGAAAAAATATTGCAAGTGCCAAAAGGAGTAATAATAAAAATTAAATATGAATAAAGAAAAATACAAAGGCAGAAGGATGGAAAAAGGAGAATTAAAAAAATGAGCAAACTAAAACAGTAAGCACCATTTAACCAGTTACAATCTCCCCATCATTTTTCCAATCCAGTCATGGTCTTATATAGAAGAATGTAACCATTACCTTCAATTAGAATGACTGCAAAAACTACAGTGTAGTTGACATCCCTGCCCTATTAGCAGGGCAGGGACTTCAAGAATCAGGCTGGTGATAGTAATAATGTGTTTGTATAATAACAACCTTTAGGTAACTATAAACAAAGTTACTATACTTACAACGTAAAAGTGTCTAAGTGGCTTACACTTAGTGGCTTACACTTACATTGTACACGCACTTATTCACCAGTATTTTGGGACTAGGCAAATTATGGTAAACTGTAACACTTGTAATACTTCTATAAACTTTAACATACAGGAATTTTTAAAAAGAGATAATCCTGCTTTAAAGCAATAGGAGTATATAAAAATACATTAACCAAGCAGAATTCTACATCAAACTAAGAACCACAGAATAACTAGACTGAAGTATCTCATTAACAACCCAGACTACAACTTAATTAGGTGGAAAAAAAAGTGCTCAAGTAGCAAAATTAGATTTATAAGATTTAGTCTCCAAAACAATGACAGACAAACTAGCCTTACAATAAGGAACAAGAATAAGCAGATAGTGCTCTGTACGTAGTAGGTACTTAAAACTGTAGTAAAGGATCAGAAAGAGGGAGGGGAAACAAACGAGGGAACCAGATCATAAGCTGAATACCAAACTCTGAGTAAAAAAAACCCCTACACATCATTCACATGAAAATATAAATACAAAAATTCTAAGTATAATATTAATTCAACAATATTAAATAAACTAAGTTGCTTTCTTAGAAGTATAAGGACTTCATGATAGAAAATGCTATTTATCAACTCTAATGGTCCAAACAAAAAGCTGTCCATCTCAAGAAATACTAAAAAGTTACTTAATAAAACCCAGTATCTTGTCCTTATAAAATTTCTTAATAAACTTGGTGGAATATTAAGGTTATCCTATAACATGGTAATGGATATCTACCCCAATACATTCTGATGATGGAACGTTAAAGGAATTTCACTAAAATCAGGAGTAATATATGATGCTATAATTACTACTATTCCAGACTTTATTGCTAATACCAAAAAAAGTTTTAATTAAGAAATATTATATATAAAGAGCAAATCAAAAGACAATGTAGAAGACAAACACAAATTACCAATATCATAATGAAAGGGAGATTTTGTACAGATAACATAAACAGTAAAAACATAAATGAGAATATTACAAACGGTACGCCAATACATTTAACTAAAAGGAAATGCCTAGATTCTGTAAAAACACCAGTTTCTAAAAGTGACCCAAGAATAAATAGAAAATCTAGATTGTCATCTATATGTTAATGTAATTTAATTTGTATTTAAAAACCTTCCCAGATGGCTTCATGGGTGAATCCTCCAAATATTTAAAAAAAATAAATAATAGCAAACTTATACAAGCTCTTTTAGAGAAGAATGGAAGAGAAAATACTGCCAAAGGCATTTTATGAGGCCACATAATCTGTTAGTATAACCTGACAAACATTACAAGAAAATTAATGAACACGAACCCTCATGAACACAGATACAAAAATTCTTTCAAAATTAACAAAATACAGCAAATATATTAAAGGAAATTATACCATGACTGTCATTATCCCAGGAATGCAAAGTTGATTTAATATTCAAAACCTCAATCAGTGATATTCACTACATTAATGGAATAAAATGAATCATGTTCATCTCAAAAGACAATGAAAAGGTATTTGACAAAATGTAACATCTATCCATGATAAAAACTCCCAGCAAATTAGAAATAAAAAGAAAGTTTCCCAACCTGATAAAGAGTATCTATAAAAAACCTATAGTTAAGATCATACCTTATGGTAAACTCTCTTCAAAAGTCAAGAACAAGTCAAAACTCTCTGCCCTCAACTTACCTATTCAACTTTTCACTAGAAGCCTAACCAGTGCAGTAAGACAAAGAAAGAAAAAGAGAAGAGGCACAGGAGGGGAGAGAGAGGAGAGGACAGGGAAGAAGAGAAAAAAGAGAAGGAAGCGGGTAGGGAGGGAGGGGAAAGAGCGGGGTGGGAGAGTCAGAAGGGGAGGACTGGAAAGAGGAAAAAAGACTAGACTGGAAAAGAACTACCGTATCTTTGCCATGTATAATGCGCAATTTTTTGCCTGAATTTTTGAAGGAAAGTAAGGGTGCACATTATGCATGAGTAGTACCTGAAATACCTTTCATCCGTTCTTGTGTTCTGTAATTATTTGTTACATAAAATTTCTTATATCATAATGTAAAAAAATACATGCTAAAGTTCCTTTATAATACAAAAAACAAGTATCTTAGTATAAATAAATAATTGGATTAAAAAATTAAAATGAAAGATTTTTTCCTGAAAGTTTGAGTCAAAAATGTGGGTATGCATTATACATGGCAAAATATGGTAGTCTTTATTTGCATATAACATGACTTCATACATAGAAAATTCAAAGGAGTAGAAAAATTGTTAGAACTATTAAGTGAATTAAGCAAGATCAATGGATACAAAAACAATATACAAAACTCCACTGTATTTCTAAATACCAGTAACATACAATGAGGACATAAAGTAAAACCACAATATCATTCATAATAATATCAAGTAAAATATCAAACACCTAGGAATAAATTCAACAAGAGATGTGAAATACATCTACATTAAATCACAAAATATTGCTGAAATAAAAGACCTCAATAAATGGAAAGATACACAATGTTTATGAATTGGAAGACCTGGTATTTTTAAGATATCAACTGTCCTCAAATTAATGTATACATTCAATGCAATCTGAATCAAAATCTAAATAGGCTTTTAAAAATAGAAATTGGCAAGCTGACTCTAAAATTTATATGGACTTATACTACCCTAGCATTCTTGAAAAACAAGGTAGGAGAACTTAACCAGATTTCAAATATTACTCTAAAGCTACAGAAATTAAAACAGTGCTGGGATTTGTGGTACTTAGTTTTTGGACAGACATCAAAAAAAATTCAATGGGGAAAGTTAGATCTTTCCATGCCTGATATTGAAGACACTGAATATCTATGTAGATAAATAAGTGAAGCTCTACCTAACATCATATAAATAATTAATTTCAGATGAATCAGAGAGTTAAAAATGTGAGTGCCAAATTATATATTGCTAACAAAAGACTACTATCTCAAATACTAAAGAGCTCCTGCAAAAAATAAAGGCACGGATAAATCTATTTAACAATGAGAATATGCATAAAGCTTTTAGAAGAACATTTAGTAAAATACTTAACCTTCATGATTTTGGAATAGGGAAAAGAATTCTCACCAGATAAAAAGGCAATAGCTATAAAATTAAAAATTGGTAAAATGAACTTTATCAAAATTAAAGCCTTTTCCACACCAAACAACACTATTAATGAAGTAAAAAGGTAAGCTAAACATTGCCAGAAAACATTCACAACACATGTATTTGACAAAGAAAAAATCATACCCAAACTACAAAAAGACTTCTACACATCAATAATAAAAGACAATATAATTTACACAAATGGACAAAAGCACTTCATGTGTTCAATGCTATGGGTCATCAAACGCAAATCAAAACTAGATGGAGACACATCACTACACAATCACCAGAATAACTATGGTCAATAAACCTAGGACATGAAGCAACTAGAACTGACATATTTTGATCGGGGTATATAAAATGGGATAACTACTTTTGGAATGAGCAATTTCTAGTAAAGTTAAACACACATACCCTAAAATCCAGAAATTCCTCTCCTAGATACATTCCCAAGCAAAATGAGTGCGGATGCCCACAAAAAGATCTGCACAAGAATGTTCACTGCAGTATTATTCATAATTGCTTCCCCACACTCCTGCAAAAAAGGGAAATGATTCAGATGTCCATCAATAGCAGAGTGGGTAAGTTGTGCTACATTCACACGATTCAATCCTTCTTCACAGCAGAAAAGAAACTAATACAAAATGCTATTTGATAAACTTTAAAAATATTATCATTACGTTGAGTTCAAGGAGTCAAACAAAAAAGAGTACATACAATCCCATTATACAAAATTCGACAACAGACAAAGCTAAGCAAAAATCAGAATGGTTGGGTCCTAGCTGGGGCAGTAGTACCGGCTGGAAAGGGGGACAAATAAACGATCTGGAGCGATGGTAACGTTCCTTACCTTCATCTGGGTGTGCACCATTTGCAGACCAGTATGTGTACATATGCACATGACCAGTACTTCATTTTATGTAAATTGTATTCAAAAATATACTGTGGAAAGCAATAGAAGGGAAAAACCGTGAAGAAAAAAGGAAAGGGTGGTGACTGCAGGTGGGAGGGGGGATAAAAGGGGGTTAAATGGTAATGGAAAAAATACAATAAAAAAGAAAAAAGGAAAGGGAAGGGAGAAATGCCATTTTAATTTGACTGTTATGGTCTAAGTCAAAATTCTATCTCTGTAGGTGACACCAACAAATGATTTGTGGAAAGAAATGTTTCCTATAGTACATGATACTCCGAGTAGTTAGGAATATCTTAAAATTTTATTATATTATTTGAATAGTCCAATGAAATGCCATTATTACATGCCCCACCTATTGAATATCTGAGGATAATACAGGGGATTTTAATTCTCTCAGCAGTTCTATTTTCTTTAATTTTTCCAAAAACTTCCAGGTTTCAAAGAAGTATCCATACTTCCAATACCATTTTACACATTAACATAACTGTTCTCTTTGTGACTTAAAACTCTATTTCAAGTCTAATTCTTCCATGACAAGAAGTAAATTTAATTTCACTATAAAATAATCAGCGATTACGAGAAAGCAAGGATTAGAAAGGCAACGTCGCCCTGACCAGTGTGGCTCAGCTGGGCGCTGTCCTGCAAAGCGAACGGGCACTGGTTCCATTCTGGCCAATGCCTGGGTCGCACACTCAGTTCCTGGTCAGGATGCACATACCAGAGGCGACCTACTGATGTTTCTTTCCCTCCCTTCCTCCCTCCCTTCCCCTCTCTTTAAAAATAAATAAAATCTTTTCTGAAAAATGCCACCCACAATCCCATATTCTAATATTTAAATGTTTGTGCACCTACACAGACAGCAATTACATATTACATATGTTTGTTGTTTTTTTTGAAGGATCATGCCGCACCCTGTTCTGGGATCTGCCCCCCCATTCATGAACTTAATACTTCGCATGAATCGAGGGTGATGACCCTCACTGCATTCATCTCCTACTACACAGCTGTCCTGTAATCTAGTTAACCAGTCCCTGGTTCCTAAAACATTTTTTCAAATTTCTTACTATTGTAAACAAAATTGTACCAAATGTTCCAACCGCGGTAATTTTCTTCATTTATATTACTTTTACTGTAGTTCTGAATGGCTTGAAATGGTTCTATATAACCACTTAGCGCCTTCTCTCATTCTGATCAGAGATCAACAAATTTTTCCTTAAAAGGACAGATAGTAGAAAAAATATAATAAAAAAAATTTTATGTGTCAACTTGAAAAAATAAAATGTATATAAATTGCGGAAAAAGGACAGATGGTAAAAATTTTAGGCATTGAGGTCCACATCCAATCATACAATCTTTGTTGCATATGCTTCTTTATGTTTTTGACTTTTAAAACAGTCCAGGAATAGAAGGACTTAGTCTGTAGGCTGCAGATGGCTGACCCCTGATTTAGACCATATTTAACAACAACCCATGAAGACAAAAAGTTACTCTAGAATTTTAGGTGGTTTGTGCCAGTCACCATATTTTATTGGACCATAGTGCAGTAAGTTTAATTCTTAGTTATTTTTAAGGTAACAATTTATTCTCATATATCTCTTAACTCCCATAAGACCAACTCCTACCCTGACTAGATTATACAATGTTTTAATTTAAATTCTAAAATTATATAAAGGTGACTGAGAACAATTCATGAACAATTTTAATGGTACTTATAAGAATACATGGTTTTGCTAAGGTTCTTTAACTACTGTTACCAAATATTCATAAGATAACTCTTTGAAAGGCTACTTGCCAACAAATGCTGTACTCCCAGCTCCAGCTACATAATGATTGACAGCTACAGGAATAAATATCATCACTTAATTGTCTCCATGTTTTTCCACAGCCTGTCCTTGCTTTACCTATAAAATATTACCTAGAAACAGTGGGTGGAGTAAATATAGATTTAAACAATAAGGATAAGACCAGTGACCTTCCAAGGAATTTTTAAAAGAAAACCTGTCTTATCAGTCTATTCATTTTGTATATTAAGTTCCTTTGTTAAAAAAAAATACTAAGCAAAAAATGCTTGAAAAGGGATAAACAAGTTTTTAAAAAACAGAAAAAAATTCTGCAGAGGTAGGTTGGAAAACAAATGGAAAGAGAATTCAATAACTTTATAAAACTGCCAGCTTTGGTAGAGTCTGGGATACTTCTAAAATCTATTTTTGGTTCCTTTGGTTTCTAGTGAATGGTGTTGGAACATCAGAACCTGCATGGAAAGTTACAAAATATAATTAACCTACTCCAATTTGACTTATCTACCTAGGTCCAATCTCCCTATTTTGGTCTAGTATAATAGGTCTACTTTACAGTCCTCCTGTCCGCATTCTAAGAGAAAAAGGAGAAGGGGGAAAAGGGAAAAAGAGACGGATTAAGACAAGACCGGATAATTATCAACCACATGTCACTAAGACAAAGACTTAAGACTCTCTCACAAGAAACTTCACTCTGATGCTTTTGCAAAATACTTTTGGCCAACAGAGTTTCTGGCAGATTTTCTTACTAATGAACACCTTCAAAACTGCAAATATTGAGCACATTCTCTATTTCAATTAGACTCAATATTAGAAAGGGTCAGAAAATAATGTGTGTATAGCAGAAGATCTAGATTATAGGTCCAATTCTTACAAAACTAGTTTTGAGAAGGTGGTCAAGTTACTGACTTTCCATGGGCCTAAGGCCTCTTTGTGAAATGAAGGGGATGTATTAGATAAATCTCTAACATCTCCCCTGATTCTAAAATTCCAAAAAGGCAAAGTGATTACATCAAACCTTCTACGGTTAATCACAAAGTATTTTAAAGAAATTAAATAATATGCGAATGCATGATAGGAATAAACTTAAATATTACTTAGGAAACATGTAATGATAGTCAACATTTTACAATTCCAAAATTTAAGAAAACTATTTTATTTAATAAAGCCCAATGTTTTGAAATCTAATGTTAATAAATGGCTCTTAATTTTAGTGTTATACAGTAATAGCTAGAAAAATCGAAAGAGAAGATACTTCATCTAGAGGCTCAAGGCTTCTGGGCCCTGGCAACAGGGCTGGCATGGACCCACCCAGGGTCATACCTGCCTGCCCTTGGCACTGAGGGCTCGTTGGCAGGTACCTGAGAAAGGGGCCATCGAAACACTGGACAAAAGCCCAAAGAGCCAAACTGTTGTAACTGGAGAACGCAGGCAGATTGGCTAGAGATCCAGAAAGATTTAGAAGCACCCCAAACTGCCTGCCCATTCAGCCAGATGCCCATCCCACCCAGTGTTACGTTCGCCTCACCAGGACAGATGTTCCAAAGGCCACTGCCTGACGTGACTGTGTCCCCCAGAGAGCAACTTCTCAGTGGGTCATCTGCCATCCTGACTCTGGCTCCACTCTGACTTCTCATGCCCCAGGTTATGGTTGTCCATCTTGTTCCTCTCTTCCCCACAACAGCCTTGAGCATGGCCCCCTCTCTAGTCATCCCTCCCTGTGGCATCACCTGAAGAACCCCTGGGTGCAGAACACCCAGTGTCCCCTGCCACTGTCCCAGCCCATCTCACAGAGGCCTTGTTCACCTCCAATCAACCCCTTTAACACGCTGACGCTGGCAAAGCCCATCATCTGGATTTTGTCTTTAGCCTTCAACACTCACAATCCCAGTAATCAAATGTTTAAAGAAAAAGTCACTGTGTACCAAAGTTTGTTCTAAGGTTTAATACAGTTTGAAGCTTTACTAACTTGGACTGGGAAAGAGACTGAATTACTAGGTACTTCTTTGTACACACACTGTATCTCATGTCAGACTGCCACTGAAGCACTAAATCATCGAAGATTATTTGGAAATAGCTTGGCTATTAAAGCAAGTTTTTAATAAATCTGTTTTATTTTCTAAGATGCTGATCTCTGGTTTTAATCAATGAATTAATTTTAAATAAAAGGACAGGACTTGGTTAGGTAAACCAAGAATACTATATACTATAAGTAGATAAAACCAGATCAAAAATGCAGAAAGCTTCCTAAAACTCACCCGAGGAAAACCAGAAGTTTAAACATTAGTTTTGAAAAGTGTATATATTTGTGTGCATGTACAAAATCTCAAAAGTATACGTGCCACACTGACCTGAGGAGTGAGTTTTCCAGGTGATCCTAAGAGACAGTGGGGTCCAAATATGAGGGGCTTTTGCTTTGCCTATACAGTTTTAATTTTCTAAAAGTGCATTACTTGTATAAACAAAGGTAAATTTAAGAAATTTAAAAACACCCTGGCTGGTGTGGCTCAGTGGATTGAGTGCTGGCCTACAAACCAAAAGGCCACTGGTTCAATTCCCAGTCAGGGTACATGCCCGGGTTGTGGGCCAGGTCCCAGTTGGAGGTGAGTGTGACAGGCAACTGATCAATGTAAATGTCTCTTACACACTGATGTTTCTGTCCCTCTCGTTCTCCCTCCCCTCCCCCTCTCTAAAAGTAAATAAATAAAATCTTTTTTAAAAATTTAAAGAACAGAAATTTAAATTCTCTCTCTCTCAAAAAATAGGGCATATTACTACAATACAAAGACCACTGGATGGGGCAGGTTTATATACTATACTTAAATGCCTAGACAGGAAATAAATTCAAATTGGAAAAAGAAAAAGAACTTAATAGACTAGATATTTAAGACAAACTCATACTCCTCCCTTAACACATTTCCATTTCCAAGACTGAGACTTTCTATGGTTAGTAACGTTTATTTTTCACCATCTGTGAATTTTCTAGGGAACTAAAGCTCATCAGTTTTGAAACAGCAAATCCTATTAGGTACCCTCTGTGTGTCAGATATAGTACTACGTACTGATGATGATGATGATGATGTCTGTTGTTTGGGAGAGAAAAATTAATGACTGATAAATTTACTATACAATCAATGACACAGGCAAATTTCAAGTTCTTTCAGGTTTAAAAATAAATCAGCAAATCTTCTGAACGTAGCTGCGCAAACCACTGTGCATGTGTGCCTACTCCACGCTGCCACTACTTTCCCCATAGCTACTGTGAGTCACCATTTTTTAAAGATGTAAAACTGCTGGAAAATTTGAATGCCAGAAGAATATATAGGAATGACAGAGTCAAGGGCAAAAATAATAAATATAAATGCTGGTGCTCTAACTGAATTGTGCTGCATACTTTTTTCTCATTTTTTTTTACATATTTTAAAATCATCTATTAGCCTAGAAAAATAAAATTGCTACAGATTACCTGATGCGTGTACATTAAGATTATATTTTGCGTACTTAATTTGTAGCCTGAAACCAATGGGATAATATATTTTCCCATTCTCAAGCAAACCAGAAAGAACTCCACTAGAAATTTTTCCTCGCATTTCTGTATCCATTTTTTCTGTGAACTTTGATTTACAATAAACACTGCTGTATTTTCTACTTTCTAATTATAGTAAGGTAGTATGTAGTTCACCATACATCAGCCACTTAACCCCATGCCTTCTCCTAATATCACACCTTTTCCACCTTACTTTTTTAAAATCTACGTTTCACTAAGAGAAGGGCATGGAAAAAGGATGCATAAGAAGACCACAAAAGACACTGGAGAGAGTGTTTGGAAAAAATAAAAAAACATAATGACAGCAGAGACTGAGAAAAGTAAACAAGTTTGAGAAATATTCTAGCAGGAGGATAAACTGGATTTTGAAAAGGGAAGAGAAGGAGGTTTCAAAGATGACTCCCAATGTGACTCCCAGGATGCCCAAGAACATTCATTCATTGATCAAAATATTTATTGAGCATCTAATATGTACAAAGCATTTTTCTATGTATGGGGAATCACTTGAATAAACATTATCTAGAGTTCAGAGACATGAGGGCTGGTCAAATATAAATCTTTAACTGACACACATTTAGTATTTAAAGCTTTGAGACTGAATGATACTACCGCCTGGCCTTTCTCATTTATGTGACCCAAAATATTCTCCTTTTGTTAGATAGTTTGGATCAAGTTTTATGTCCTTTGTAACAAAACCGTCCTCTTCACTGGATCTTCTTTGGCTTCACTTTTAGTCTCCTATTCAAAAAGCAGTCAAAGTAAAATTACACATTTTATGATTTACTCTCTCATCTTAAACTCCTCTGGGGCTTTATATTGCACTTGGGATAAAGCCTTGCTAGGCTTTCTTAAAGCCTAACAAGGCCATTCATGGTATTGCCTTAGCCATCTCTCACTTCATACCCTCTATCACTACATTCCAAACACTGGCCTGGGGAAAGCAGTTTTTAAACATACACTACTAGATACTAGCAACTCCACTTCCAGATATTTGCCCAAGAAAAATGAAAATATATGTCCACAGAAGGGCTTATACATGAATGACCATAAGCAACTTTATTCATAACAGCCAAAATGAAAACAACTGAAATGTCCACCAGCACATAAATGGATAAATGAACTTTGGTATCTTTATTCAATGGAATACTACAATACTACTGAGAAATAAAAAGGAACTGCTGATAAACATAACACAGACAAATCTCAGAAGTATTACGCTAAGTACAAGAAGCCAGTCACAAAATTCTTCCATTTATGTAAAATTCCATAAACAGCCAAACTAAGCTATGGGAACAGAGCAAAAAGAAAAGACTGACTCTGGAAGACAGGTGTTGAGTATAAAGGGGAATGAGGGCATGTTCTGGAGTGACTGGGGATATTATATCTTTTTTTTAAATCCTCACCTGAGGATATGTTTATTGATTTTAGAGACAGAGGAAGGGGTAGAAGGGGGGGAAGGAGGGAGAGAGGGGGGAGGGAGGGAGAGAGAAAGAGAAACATCAATGTGAGAAACAGTGATCAATCAGCTGCCTCCCATACATGCCCCAATCAGGGATGGAACCCACAACCTACATTATGTGCCCTGACCAGCGATCAAACCAGCAACCTTTTGGTATGTGGGACAATGCTCCAACCAGCTGAGCCACCTGTCCATGGTAGAACAGTGTGTGAGTGTGTGCGTGCACGTGTGTATCTTGATAGAGGTAAGTTACACAGGTGCCCATGTTTGCAAAACTTAAACTCTTAAGCTCTGGCTGATATGGCTCAGTGGATTGAGAGTTGGCCTGCGAACCAAAAGGTCGCCGGTTCGATTCCCAGTCTGGGCACATGCCTGGGTTGCAGGCCAGGTCCCCAGTACGGGGGCACTCGAGAAGCAACCACACAGTGATGCTTCTCTCCCTCTCTTTCTCCCTTCCCTTCTCTGAAAATAAATAAAATATTAAAAAAAATAAACCTAAGTACTCTAAAAAACCTTAGTTGAACACTTAAGATTTATATGTCAGTTTGTGGCCCTGGCTGGTATAGCTCAGTGGATTGAGCGCAGGCCTGCGAACTAAAGGATCGTGGTTTGATTCCCCGTCAGGGCACATCCCTGGGTTGCAGGCCAGGTCCCCAGTAGGGGGCACACGAGAGGCAACTGCACATTGATGTTTCTCTCCCTCTCTCCTTCCTTTCCCCTCTAAAGATAAAATAAATAAAATCTAAAAAAAGGAGACTTTAAAAAAAGAGACTTTAAAAAAAAAGATTTACATGTCAGTTTGTAAATTACACTTCAAATTGTTTAAATATCATTTTTAAATCCATAAACAAAATCTCTATAGCTTGCCATGCTTGTAGAGTTCTCATGGGTCAGCCTACTCTATTACAATTTGGTTCCACGATTCGGCTGGTGGTGTAGACTTGGAGGGAAGCAAAGCACTAGTGGAAGAGTGACGAAAAGGAGGGAAGGAAGTCTTCTAACACATGCCCTATACGTCTAAATCCTAATATATATTCAAGAAAGTAATCCTGTATTACAAGCAAACCTTTAGTCAGCACACTGGGAATACAGAAAAGAGACTCTGGTTGATAATAAGTCACATGCATGCAAAGGCAAAGAGACACCACTTGAATTATTGAAAAAAGAAAAAGCTTGATATTTTAAAGGAATTTTGTTTTAAATTTTGTTTTAAGTGTCTTTATAAGACAGCTATCTTATAGAATGTGAGATTCCTCAAAAAAAGTCCACGTTATTAAACAAGAGAATGTTTTACAATTATTATAAAAGTTGTGACACATGCCTAGATGCAGCACCTTGGAAACTAGTACTAAACATGTAGATAAGAACCTATAAAAGGATCATATTAAAAACTACTTTTAAAGGGATCCGAAAAAATTGTATTAGAGGAAGCAAATTCACAGAGAGATAAGCAAAGTTAAAAGTAGAAAACAGTCTTGAAAGTAAGCCATTGATCATTCTTTTCCTTCTCGGTATTCCATTTGTTCAGTTCCTGGGCACACAACGACTTGCATTGCTCATAACTGCATCACTGTATATATGATAATTCTGTCACTCAACTACCTATATGCTAGTGCCTTGAGGCAGTATCCCTACACCTAGCAGAGTTGGGAAGCACGCTTACCGGCCAAACAAGATCTTCCTATATATTGTATTAAGTGCTCCTCACAACAACTAGGTCATAGCAGAAAGTATCGTACAGCAATGAAGCAACCCTTTCAAACTAGCCCTAAAAGATGACTGGTTCCAAAAGAAATTAAAGAGAGGGAAAAAACCCTTAAGTACGCACCTCACAAATTATAAAAAACTCTAAACAAGAGTTTAGAATCTTTTTTTAAAGATTCTATTGATTTCTTTTTAAACAGAAGAGAAGGGAGTGAGAGAGGAAGAGAAACATCAATGTGAGGTTGCCTCTCATGTGCCCCCTACTGGAGACCTGGCCTGTAACCCAGGCATGCGCCCTGACTGGAAATCAGACCATCGAACCTCTGGTTCACAGGCTGGCGCTTAATCCACTGAGCTACAGCAGCCAGGGCAAGAGTTAAAAATGTTTTAAAAAATGCAATTACAATTTCTTATTGATGTTTTTTCAAAAAGAATGATGAACCTGCCTTAGAACCAGGTTTTAATAAAATTGTTGATTTGGAGGTTTGACTAAGAGTCCTAACGTGTCATAAATGGGAAAGTACGTAAAAATTTCATTTAACCTATTCAGTATTTCTTGTTTTCTAACACATAAACTGGTGAAATGCTTAATCTAAAAGATTATTTTAAAATATTTCTAAATTTATCTTAAATTACTTACACTTTAAAAACTGTATTTAAAAACAGCAAGGAAAAGGAGGGCTACACTAATATTTTTGGCTGAATCAACAAGAAAAACTATTAAAACATGACAAAAAGTTTTTATTCACTTCCCTGCAAAATATATTGTGGCATTCCTAACTTGGCAAAGAAGTAAACAGTAAGTTTTTAATTGACTGAACTGAGCAGACATACAGAGAAATGTAAGCACAGTGAGTGTCACACTGCAGGATGAAAGTGGCGTATTATTCTATTCAGAGGCGAGGGGGACACCAGACAAAAGAACTGCTCTGTTCCAAGAGTACAATAGTCCTCTATGACTTTCCTTCCAGGAACACTGTTTCATTATGCTAATAACCAATCTTAATTTTTAAATAGGCTTCAATTCAAAACATTAATATAGTGCATAGAAGGTTGCATAACCAAAGCTCTGGTTAAGAGTTAACATTTTCCTCGTCCTGACTGGTGTGGCTCAGTGGGTTGGGCGTCCGTGTCCCCACCCAACCCCCCGTGGATGTAAAGGTCACCAGGTTGGAGCACACACC
This sequence comes from Anoura caudifer, assembly GCA_004027475.1. Lineage (NCBI taxonomy): Eukaryota > Metazoa > Chordata > Mammalia > Chiroptera > Phyllostomidae > Anoura > Anoura caudifer. Next base: position 149,525 of record PVKU01000080.1, read on the forward strand.
CAGGTGTGAGAGGCAACTGATCGATGTTTCTCTCATACATTAATGTTTCTCACCCTCTCTTCTCCTATCTCTCAAAATAATTTAACTAAAAGCAACGTAAGGTTTTGCAACTTGCCTGGCACTTGAGAGTGCAGTTAATACAATTTAGCAGTTAATTTGAACAGGCTGAGGTCTCGTTTAGGTTGATATAAAGAGCTGTATTTCCAACACCCAATAAATTGTCTTGCTGTACTCCACAGGTGTTATCTATGAGACAGAAAAACCAATGAAAACAAGAGAACAAAACTTTAACGAAGATATGGATAAGTCACGTGCAAAAAGAATACTGCATTTTAAAACCTCATCACTGGAGTAGGAAGCCTCCAAAGAAGGTAACTGAAAAACAAAAGAACTGAAAGAAGAATTCTGAGACTCACTGTATGTGACATCAGACATAGCAGTCTTATAATACAAAGAGAAATTGCTTGTAATTTTCTCGTGGATTAGTTAAGAACAGAAACATCAGTCTTTTTTCTAACTTGTACGAATATGAATGGCATTGTTAATCAACAAAATTAAACAGACCATGACTAAAAGTCTACCTGGTAAAATATGCTGCTGTCTAAAAACTGGTAAGTCAAATCTTGTAGACAAAATTTCGATGTACAATATATAGACAAACAATTTGGTAGAAGCAAGTTCAAATAAAAATTAACAAGTACCAAAGCTATAATCTGAAAAGTTAATTACAAACAAAATCTAACTAAATGTTCACTCTAAATGTGAAACAAAAAGAATCGATCCTAGTAAAAATAATGAGTAAAAAAAAAAAATACTAGAAAAAGAAAGTCTGAAAAAGTTTATTAATGTCATGATGTGGATAACTAACCAATAAACTTAAATGATTTAATGTAGTCTTCTACAGAAGATAATCTGATTAAAATTCACTAATGCTGGCATAACTAATTAAATGGTTGTATTCCCAATATCCTTGGAGGGAAAAATATGTCTGCTGGGTCAAAATGATACTCAGTTAAAAAGGTAAACTAATGCTCTATGTAAAACATCAAAATCTAAGAAATACCCAGACAAGCAAAAACTAAAAGAGTTTATCACCATTAAACCAGCTTTACATGAAATGTTAAACAGTCTTCTTTGAACAGAAAAGGAAAGGCCGTAACTGGTAAAAGGAAAATATGACAAAGGAGAAATCCATATAGGTAAAAACCAAGTATTTAATAAATACAGCAAATTAGACATTTAAAATGCTACTACAAAGGTCAAAAGAAAAAAGTTTCAAACTTGCCCTGGCCGGTGTGGATCAGTTGGTTGGAGCGTCATCCTATAACTATACGTTGAGGGTTCCATTCCCAGTCTAGGTGTGTACCAGACAATGAAGAAATGTCCTCAGGCGAGGATTTAAAAAAGCATCAAACTTAACTTAAACTACAATAAGTAGTTGGAAGATACGTAAAACAAAAAGACCTAAAACATGACATCAATGACCTAAAACATGGAGTAGGGAGTAAAACTATAGTCCTTATTGAATATATTTGAACTTAAACACCTATCAACTTAAAATGACTGCTTAGGTATAGGATGATACACATAAGCCACATAGTAACCACAAACCAAAAACCTATCAAAATATATATACCAAGAAAGAGAAAAAAACCACACAAAACAATAAAGAAAAACTGTAAACCACAAGGAAAGAGATCAAGAAGGAAAAAAGGAACAAAGAACTATAAAATCAACCAAAAAACAATAAATAAAATGGCAATAAGTACATACTTACCCATAATTACTTTAAATGTGTGTAAAGAGGCTAAATGTTCCAATAGGAAGACAAAGGGTGACTGAATGGATTAAAAGCCATGACCCATCTGTTTGCTGCTTACAAGGGACTAACTTCAAATCAAAAGACACAGACTGAAAGTGAAGGATTGAAAAAAGATATTCCACACACCTAGTGATAGAAAGAAAGCTGGGGTAGCAATACTCCTTTCAGACAAAATAGACTTTAAAAGAAAAAAATGTAACAAAATTTTAAAAAGACAAAGAAGGTCATTACATAATTATATAGTGGCCAATCCAAGAAGAGGATATAACAATCCTAAGTATCAACGCACCCAACACAGTAGCACCTAAATATATAAAGCAATGATTAGCGGGCATAAAGAAAGAAGTCCACAGTAATAGAATAATAGTAGGAGACATAATCCATTCACATCAATGGATAAATCATCTAGGCAGAAAATCAGTAGGGAAATAATGGCCTTCAATGTCATATTAGACCAGATCAACTTAATAAAACATCAGTACAACACTTCAGCATGGAACACTGTCCGGGTCAGATCACATATTAGGCCACAAAGTAAGTCTCAATAAATTCAAGAAGGTTGAAACCCTATCCAGTATCTTTTCTGACCACAATGGCAGGAAATTAGAAAACTACTCCTGGAAAAAACACAGATACATGGAGAGTAAATAACATCCTACTAAACCACCAATGGATCAAAGAGGCTATCAAACAAGAAATTAAATTGTATCTTGAAACAAATAAAAATAAAAACACAACTTTTAAAAATGTGTAGGATACGGAAAGAGCAGTTCTAAGAAGGAAGTTAACAGCTATACAGGCTTACCTTGACGAATGAAAAAAATCCCAAATAAACAATCTAACTTTACTTAAACAAGCTACAAAAACCAAAACAGGAAAAAAGTAAACAGAAAAGAAATAAAGATAGTCAAGATTAAAGCAAAAATAAAATAGAAATCAAAGAGACAAGAGGAAAAGAAAAAAACGATAAAACTAAGAGCTGATTCTTTGAAAAGATAAACAAAATCAACAAACCCTTATTCAAACTCATCAAGAGAAAGAGAGCCCAAGTAAATGAAACCATAAATGAAGGAGTAGTTACCTGTGACACCACAAAACACAAAGAATTATTAAAGAATATTAAAATTAAATGCCAAGAAATTTGATAATCTAAATGAAATGAATAAATTTCTAGAACTATATAATCTCCCAAGACTGAACCAGAAAGAAATACAAACTCTAAACAGACTGACTACTAGCAAAAAAATTTAAGTAGCAATCAAAAAACTTCTCACAAAAGTCTAGGACCGGACAGCTTTACAGGTGAATTCTACGAAACATTCAAAGAATTAATATCCATCTTAATCTATTTCAAAAAACTGAAGAGGAAGGAATATGTAATAAAGCCAGCATTCTATAAAGCCAGCATTACCCTAACACCAAAACCAAACAAGACATTACAAAAAAAGAAAATTACTAGCCAATATTCTTGAACACAGGTGTAAAAACTCTCAGTAAGATATTAGGAAATCAGATTAAACAGTGCATTAAAAGAATTATACACCATGACCAAGTGGGATTAATGCCAAGGAGATGAAAGGATGGTTTCACACCCATCGATCAATCAACTTGATACAATATATCACATTAACAAAATAAAGTGTAAAAACCATAAGATCATCTCAATTGATGCAGAAAAAGCACGAGACAAAACTCAACATCCTTCTATGATAAAACTTCTCAGTAAATGATACAGAAGGAAATATCAACATAATAAACACTATTTATAAAAAACTGACAGCTAATATACTCACTGATGAAAAACAGAAAAAAACATGACAAGGATGTCCACTATCACTTCTATTCAAGACAGTATTGCAAGTCCTAGCTACAGCAATCAGACAAGAAAAATAAATAAAAAGGCATCTAAGTCTGAAGAAATAAAACTCTCATTATTTACAGATGACAAGATACTATATGTAAAAAACCATAAAGACTCCACCAAAAAAACTACTAAAATAAACAAATTCAGCAAAGTTGTGGGACACAGAATCAATATACAGAAATCTGTTACATTTCTATACAGCACAAACTTTCAAAGGAGAAATTAAGAAGACAATTCCATTTACAATTACATCAAAGAGCATAAAAAACCTAGAAATAAATTTAACCAAAGAGGTGAAACACCTGTATTCTGAAAACTATAGATACTGAAGAAAGAAACTGAACAAGATACAAATAAATGGAAGGATAAACCTTGTTCATGAATTGGAGGATTAATATTGTTAAAATGTTCTTTCTACCTAAGCAATATACAGATTCAATGCAATCTCTATTCAAATACAGATGGAATTGTTCTCAGAATTAAACTATTTCTAAAATTTATGTGGAACCACAAAAGACCCCATATAGCAAAGAAATCTTGATAAAGAACAAAGTGAGAGGTATCATGCCCTCTAATGTCAAACTATACTACAAAGCTACAAAATCAAAACTGTGATTCTGACATAAAATTAGATATATAGATCAACAAAATAGAACAGAGAACCCAAAAATAAATTCACACATATACAGTCAATTAATCTACATCAGAGGAGACAAGAATATACAATGGAGATAAAGACAGTCTCTTCAAAATATGGTATTGGGAAAACTGGGCAGACACGTGAAAAAATTGATATTGGACATTTTATTCCACTATATACAAAAATAAACTCAAAATGGATTAAAGACTTAAAGGTAACACCTATAACCATAAAACACCTAGAAGAAAACATAAGCAGTGAACTCTTTAACATTGCTCTCAATAACATTCTTTTCATTTTCTCTCCTCAATCAAGAAGAATAAAAGAAAAATAAACAAATGGAACTACATCGAACTAAAAAAAAATTTTGCACAGCAAAAGAAACCATCAACAAAAAAAGATAATTTACTGAATGGAAGAAGATACTTCACCAATGATATATCTGATAAGGGATTAATATCCAAAATACATAAGGAACTCATACAACTTAACATCCCCCCCAAAAAAAAATCCAATTAAAAAATAGACAGAGGACCTGCACAGACATTTCTCTAGAGACATAAAGATGGCCAAGAGACATGAAAAGATGCCCTACATCACTAATCATCAAGTAAATGAAACAAAAAACTCTATGAGGTATCATCTCATACCTGTCAGAATAGGTATCATCAATAAGTCAAAAACAAGTGTTGAAAAGGACATGGAGAAAAGGGAACCCTCATATGCACTGTTTTTGGGAACACAGACTGGAGCAGCCACTATGGAAAGCAGTATGGAGTTACCTCAAAAATTGAAAAATGGGCCCTGACTGGTATGGCTCACTGGTGTGGGCATTGTTCTGCAAAGTGAAAGGTTGCCAGTTAGACTCCAGGTCAGGGCACTTGCCTGGGTTGGGGGTTCAGTCCCCAGACAATACAAGAGGCAACCAATCAATGTTTCTCCCTCGCATCGATGTTTCCCTCCCTTCCTCCCTGCCTCCCCCCTCTCTAAAAATAAATAAAATCTTTTAAAAAATTAAAAATGGAACTGCCTTATGTTTCAGAGATTCCACTTTTGGGAATTTATCTGAAGAAACCCAAAACACTAATTCTAAAGACTGTATATACCCCAATGTTCACTGCATCATTATAGCAACAGCCAAGATATGGAAGCAGCCCAGCTGTCCATCAACAGATGAGTGAATCAAGATGATGCTGCATGTATATACAGGGCGGGATAAAAGTAGGTTTACAGTTGTGACTACAACCAAATCGCATAAAAAAAAAGAAGACATTAAAATCATTCCACCCAATATAAATAACTGCAAATATTAGTCAAAAACATCAAAAGCAAGGCTGATATATAGACTTTGAAATTGCTAAAAAAAAAAAAAAAAAAAAAAAAAAAAAAAAAAAAAAAAAAAAAAAAAAAAAAAAAAAAAAAAAAAAAAAATCCTACAAATACCAAATGCTAAAAAAATCATAAAATAACTTTTGGGAAGATTGTAAAGATATCAGAAGATGCTGGATGAAACAAAATAATTTTTCAAAGGACTAATTAAATCTGAATAAACTGAAAAGTTCTTTCACGATAATGCAATTTTGTACATGTGCATTAGAAAAATATTTTCATGAATACACTGATACTCAGAACTGGTAAAGCTGACAATTTAACATATAGATTGACTTAGAACCAGTACACTTGTAGAACAAACTCCTAGAAATTAAATGGCTGGATCAGGCACGGTATGTGTCATTTTTAGCTTTGACAACATTGCCAAATTGTCCTTTAAAACATTGCACCAGTATGTACTCTAAGATCTATCAGAACCAAACATTTTAATCCTTACCAATCTAAAATGGAAATACTGGAATCACTGTTTTTTTTTTAATTATAAGAAACAGCTTTACACTAATAAGAACAGTGTAAAAACAAGTTCACAAATTACTAAGAAATCAAGATAACATGCAAAAAATGAAAATACTACTTATTTTAGGATTTAGGGATTTTGAGGTTTTTTCATTGCTTTTTAAAAAGATTTTCTCCAGTGTTATTATTACCACGCTGATTTTCTGTTAACAAAAGTTCTGGTGGGGGGTAAAAAATAATCACAGCTTCTTTATGCCACCCAGGCTTTTTATTTCCTGTCAAGGAGCCACCCATTTTTCAGTTGCCCAATTCCAAAATTTGATCACAATCTCCCACTCAACACTCTCCTGCATTCTCTAGACCCTGGTCATTAATTCCTATTGCTTATATTCCTTTTTATTAACTTTCCCTTACACGCCCTTTCATCTCCAATTCAACTGGATGATTAACACAATTTTCTAAGTGAAATCTCTTTCCTCTAGAATCCAATTTGCACACAGTTCTGTTGGAATAACTTCCCTCAGACCAGTGCTTATGAAACCTGATCATGCATACAAATCACGAGTATCTTGTTAAAAATGAAGCTTCTGATTCTCTAAGTCTGAGGCGAGGTATTAAATTTTGCATTTCTAACAAGCTCCCAGTTATGTTAATGCTTTAACTTCATCCTTCAAGTCACTCTTCAGATTAAGAATTTTTAAATCAGCTATTACCTCCTGCTCAAATTTAAATTCTTTCTTGGTGCTCAGGAATCTTCTAAGACTGCCTCTGGAGCACTGCATGGCCCTACAGCCTGATAGAAGGTCCTCTACACTCTCCTTGCTACAGGCCATGCTCATTTGGTTTAGTCACCTTATAGAGATACTGTTCTCCAGTTTCACTTCAACGTCCTTTCCCATTCACCCTACCACTCATTCAAGTATTATCTTTTCACAAAGCCACACAAATTAATCCTGTCCACATTCTTTAACCTTTTCCTGACAACTCCTATAATACTTCTTCATTAAACACCTGGAATCTCAGCCCTATGTTAGAGCCAAGGTGTTCATCCTATGTCCCGTGAAGTGCTTTGACAACACAAATCTGCTTCCTATGTAAAGCCAAGCAATATGCTTAGCATATAACTTTTTTTAATTCCACATCAGTTTGGGTTTTCTTTATTTTAATTGCTATTCAAGTAGTATTCTCCCTTTTACCCCCATCCCAGCCCTCCACCTCCCCCCCATTCCCACCCCCCCCCCTTGTTTTTGTCCATGTGTCCTTTATACTTGTTCCTGCAAACCCTTCCCCCTTTCCCCTGAAATTCCCTCCCCTCTCCCCTCTGGTCACTGTCAGCCTGTTCTCAATTCCAGTGTCTTTGGTTATATTTTGCTTGTTTGCTTGTTTTATTGATTAGGTGCCTGTTAAAGGTGAGCATACAATTTCTATTTTGCAAAGTTTATCCAGAGAATCATACAGTGTGGGTACCTTTTGAAAGAATAGCAAAAACATACCACAGTATTTCACCTTGTACTAGTAAAATTTCAAGGTCAATTTGCCACTACTGTAAGCATAAATTATACTGCCAAGATAAAAACTAGTTACTGTTTAGAACAAAGAATATTAAATTTTGTTTAAAACTATAGAAAATGTCAAGTGAGACATGAAAATAAAATTACAAGAAATAAAGAATTCTACAGGGAAGAAATAAGAATAAAAAGAAAGCAATTGCCAATGATGCTGCACAAACCAATAATAAGGAACATGAAACCAAACAGAACAGACAGTACAGCAAGTAGAGGGAAAGTTGCATAAAGAGAATATTCTCTGACCATAATGGAGTCCAACTAGAATTCAGTAGAACTCCACACACTTGGAAACTTAACAACATGCTAATGAATAATCCACACACCAAACAAGAAGTCTCAAAAAATTTACAATACACAGAACTAAGAAAAATAAAAATACAACATATTAAAATTTGTCAAATGCAGCTAAAGCAGGACCCAGAGGAAAATTTATACCATTAAAAATGCTCTCATTAGAGACAAAGGAAGGTCTTTTTTTCTTTTAATTCATTGATTTATTTTTAGAGAGAAAGGAAGGGGGGGAGAGAAAGATCAAGTGGTTGTTCACTCATTTATGCATTCATTGGTTGATTCTTGTATGTACCCTGACTGGAGATCAAACCTGCAGCCTTGGCATATCAGGACAATACTCTAACCAACTGGACTACTTAGCCAGGGCAGGAAGATCTTATATCAATAATCTTAGCTCCTACATCAAGAAACTACAAAAAGAAGAGGAAAATAAACTCAAAGCGAGTAGAAAGAAGGGAAAAATAAAGGGCAGAGAGCAATAAAACTGAAAGAGAAAAAAATTAATTACATGAAAAACTGGTTCTTCATAATGAATATTTAAATTACTAAACCTCTAGTAAGACTGACAAAGATAAAAAGGGAAAACTCAAGAATCATAAAAATGAGAATTAAATAGATTACCACTACAGATTCCACAGACATTAAAAGGGCAAGAAGGAAGTACTAAGAAAAACTTTACACTCAAAATTCAACAACTCAGAACAAATGGACCAATTCTTCAGAAACCACACATTACCCAAACTCAATCAAGATGAAACAGATAAGCCCAGACTGGGTGGCTCAGTTGGTCGGAGGACTGTCCCATACACCAACAGGTTGAGGGTTATGTCTCTGGCCAGGGCACTTGCCTTGGTTATGGGTTTGATCCCGGATCGGGGTACATACGGGAAGCAACCGATTGCTGATTCTCTCTCTCATGGATGTTTCTTCCTCTTTCTCTCTCTCTCTCTCTAACACCCCTTCCTCTCTCTGTAAAATCAATAAACATATGAAAAAATTTCTAAAAAAAAAGAATGAAACAGATAATCTGAATAGTCCTATAACCATTAAATAAACTGAATTCATAGTTTAAAAACTCAGGAAAAAGAAATCCCCTAGCCAAGATGGCTTCACTAGAGAATTCTGTCAAAAGTGTAAAGGGTTAATTCTACTATTATACTACCTCTTCCAGAAAAGAGGAGGAAATACTTCCCAAGTCATTTTATGAGACCAATGTCACTCTAGCACCAAAACCAGACAAACACAGTACCAAAGAACAAAAACAAAAACTTCAAACCAATGAATTTAGATGCAAAATCCCGAACAAAATATTAGTAAATAATCCCAGCAATGTATAAAAGTATTATTGGGATTTCAAGGCTGATTCAACATCTGAATATCAATCAAGTCCTGTTCAGGTAGCTCAGTTGGTTAGAGCATCATCCCTACGTACCAAGGGTTTGAGCTCGATCCCAGTGAAGGCACATGCAAGAATCAACCAATTAATGCATAAATAAGTAGAACAAGAAATCAGTATTTCTCTCCCCCTCCTTCTCTCTAAAATCAATAAATAAAAAATATTTAAATAAACAAAGAAAATCAAGCAATGTAATCTACTATGTCAAAGTGATAAGAAGAATTACATGATCTTATCAATTGACAGAAAAAGCATTTGACGAAATTCAGAACAAACTTCTCAGTAAACTAGGAATAGAGGGGAACTTCCTCAATTTGATAAAGAATATCCATAAAAATCCCACAGCTATCATCAGAACCTAATAGTGAAAACTAATGCTTTCTCTCCTAAGCTCAAGTATGAGCCATGGATGGCTGTTCTCATCAATCTTATTCAACATAGTTATGGAAGCTCTAGCCAGCAAATAAAGTCAGAAAAGGAACTATAAGTCTAACAGATTGGAAAACAAGAAAAAAAACTGATGACAAGACTTTCTACCTAGAAAATACCAAGAAATCTACCAAAAAATCTCCTAGAATTAATAAGTGAGTTCTGCAAGGCCAGGATACAAGGTTAATACACAAAAATCAATCGTATTTCTATATACTAACAATAAACATGTGAAAACCTAAATTACAAATAAAAAATGTACAGGATCTGTATATTGAAAATCATCAAATGTTGATAAATGAAATCAAAGATCAAAATAACTGGAGAGACCATGTTCACTAATTGGAAGGCACAGCACAGTAAAGATACTGATACTGCCCAAACTGATCTATAGGTGTAATGTAATTCCTGGCAAAAGCCCAGAAAGATTTTTTGCTGGTATAGATAAAAGCTTATTCTAAAATTGGTGTGGAACAGAAGAGGTTCTACAAGATGTAAAACAAATTTGAAAAATATGAATCCAGTGGTAGGAATCCCCTCCTGATGGTTCAGCTTACTACTTAGCTACAGTAATCGAAACAGTCCGGTATTGATGAAGAGACAGGTATGAAAATAGATGAAACAACAGAAAACCCAGAAACGGGTTCCCAACTGATTTTTGACAATAATACACTAGCAATCCAATGGAGATAAGAGTCTTCCGAACAGATGGTGTTGGAGCAAGTGGACTTAGAAGAAAAAAAAAAAAAAGAACCTTAACCTCCACCTTACATCTTATGCAAATATTAGCTCTAAATGGATCACAAACTTAAATGTAAAATGCAAAACTATAAAATTTTTAGAAAAAGCCCTGGCTAGTGTGGCTCAATGGACTGAGTGCTGGCCTGCAAACTGAAAGGTTGTGGTCTGATTCCCAGTCAGGGCACATGCTAGGGTTGTGGACCAGGTCCCTGGTTGGGGGCTTGAGAGAGGCTACGGAGGAATGTTTCTCTCCCAGTCTGCCTCCCTCACTTCCCCTCTCTCTAAAAATAAATAAACTCTTTAAAAAAATTTTTTTAGAAAAAAAAACACAGAGGAAGCCTTTAAGACTTTGGACTATAGTTCTTAAGAGTTCTTAGACTTTACACAAAAGGCACAATGCGTAGAAGGAAGAAGTGACATAATGGGTCTTGCCAAATTAAAAACTTTCTCTCTGAATAACCCATGAGGAAGATGAAAAAAGCTACAAACTAGGAGAAAATATTAGCAAACCACATATTTGACAAGGAAACTGTATCTAGAACTCTCAAAACTCAAGAGCAAGAAAAAAAATCCTATTAAAAAATGGACAGAAGACATAAACAGACATTTCACCCAAGAGGATATAAAAATAGCCAATAAAAACATGAAAAAAAGATGTGCTGGATCTTTAGCCATTAGGGAGTACAACTAAAGCTACAATAAGATATCATTTACACACCTATCTGGATGACTGCAATAAAAAACAGGGATAACACCCAATCTAAGCAGAATGCAGAGAAATTCATCCAATCCCTATGGGAATACAAAATCATACAGCAACTTTAGAAAATAATCTTGCAGTTTTTTGAAAACTAAATATGCACTTACCAGATGACCCAGTATTGTGCTCTTGTGCATTTATCCCAAAGCAAGAAACTTACATTCACACAAAAATCTGCACACAAATATTCATTAACGGCTCTATTCATAAGAGCCATAAATCTAAAAAAAATAAAAATGCAAATATCCAACAGGTAAATGGTTAAACAAAAATGTGGTACATCCACGCCATGAAAAACTACTCGGTAATTTTTTAAAAAGTGATATACACAATATAGGTGGATTCAGAAATTATTCTTTCTTACAGATCAATCTAAATCTTAGTCTATCTACACAGCCAAGAGAAATCCTTAACGCTTAGGAGGAACCAAAAAGGTAAAGAAGATACTCTAAAATCCAGAAAATCGATGAGTAGCAAAATCTTGTTTCTGTCTACAAGAGTCTATGAAAAGTTACCCATGTAGGAATGTGAATTTACTGAGCTCATTTTTCTTCTTTGACCCCCAATCCTATTATGTATATTTTCCTGATTCTTTTCTCTCTAGATGTCTTCTTCTCCCCAAGATCTTGTTTATAAAACCTTTTTATCAAACCAATAATTTAAAAAAAGGACTTAAGCTTGTAGGCCCAAATGTTTTTACTTCTTGTACACTCTTCTTGTGAATGTCCTTTTATATAATTTTCAATACCTAAGTATGTATTGTGAACACTTTGAGTAATAATAATAACAGTTCTCCAGTAAATAAATTATTTTCAAAGCCTAACAAAGTCATTTTAGTTCATGCCTTTATGCTTAACAACATGACATGAACTGCTGTGAAATGTATTTGGAACTCAGAAGTAAATATCTCCCTTTAAATAGTCCACAGCTACCAAATAATCAGTCGTTTACTTAAAAACTACCCAGATCCGAACCATATACCATTTGGTTTCAAACACACAGTTCACAGCTTAACCTTAAAAAGTATTCATTGAATCCAACATAAATCTTTTTCCAACAGATCAAAAAAGGTAATAAAAATACAACCATAAACTTAAATCTTTAAAGTATTATAACATGAGAGGGAAAACAGCAGTAGTGGCTCCAAAGGCCCATGTTTATTAAGTTTATAAAACCTGTGTCAGCACACGGACTCAATGCAGGTGTTTTTGCTTATTTATATGTTTACTGGGCTTTATGTTCAAACAGACAAAATCTCTTTCCTCATTATGTAAAATTTTCAAGCCATTTTCTTTTTTATCATATAGAAATTGCCTTTACCTGGAGTTTTAAAATTAGTATGTTAATAACAGAAGAACTGTAAAATGTATTAATAGTCCTAATATTAGCAAGAAAATACAAAACGATAGCTCAGTTGGTTAGAGTGTCATCCTAACATGCCAAGGTTAGGGTACGATCCCCGGTCAGGGCACGTACAAGGAGCAACCAAACAATGCATAAATCAGCTGGAACAACAAAGCGATGTTTCTATCACCCCCTTTCCTCTTGCTCTCTAAAATCAATTATTTAAAAAAAGAAGTAAATAAAAAATCAACTGATACTTTTATCTTAAATTCCTCCTTCAAAATTCTTCTAGGCAATGTAGAGAAAAAATTACTTATGCTTATGAAGTAGCATGAATAGGATATAGCAAAAGTGAAATCATCTTTAAAAAATAAAAAAAACTTTTGAGAATGTTAATAACAAGGATAACAACATAAAAGTATTTAATTCGAGAAAAAAATCCTTTTATAATGTGCAATACCAAAATCACTTTTAGTGAATATATAACAGATCCTGAGTTAAAATAATTCTGTAATTATTAGGGCAGAGAGGAAGGTAAGTTTAAGACATCAGTGTCAAATCAAAATATAATGCAAACCACATATATAATTTTAAATTTTCTACTAGCCATATTTGAAAAAAAGGTAAAAACAGGTATTTAATTTTATTTAACCCAATATACCCCAAATACTACCAATTCAAAATGTATTATTTTAAAAATCACCAATGAGATATTCTGTAATTTTTTGTACAGAGGATTCAAACTCCAGTGGGCACTCTGCACTCAGCACACATCTCAATTCAGACGAGCCACACTTCCGGTGCTCAACAGCCACGTGTAGCTTGTGGGTACCATACCAGACAACACGGATCTAATAAACAGCTTGAGAAAACAGGAATATATCTACCTTCAGACCCAGAGATTAAGTACAATAATCTGAAAAGATCTAAAATCAACAGTTAATATATACACAACATCACAATCTGTGATATAATTGTTGATGCCAGCACAAGAGGACTCTTTGAAAGGTAATGAAGGAGAAACTCATTAGAGAACATTTGCCTTCAAATAACAATAAACACCTTTAAAGAATGTAAAGACAGCCCTAGCTGGTTTGGCTCAATGGATTGAGAGCTGGCCTGTGAACCAATCGCTGGTTCAATTCTCAGTCAGGGCACATGCCTGGGTTGCACGCCAGGTCCCCAGTTGGGACAGGTGAGAGAGGCAACTGATCCATATCTCCCTTTCTCCCTCCCTTCCCCTCTCTTTAAAAATAAATAAAATCTTTATTTAAAAAAGGGTTTCAGGATAGCTGAGGAAAATTTAAGAGGCAACGGAGAGGCAAATTTAAGAGGCAACTGTGCACAGGAGAGGCAACCGATTAATGTGTCTCTCTTACAATGATGTTTCTTTTCCTCTCCTCCCTCCCTCCCCCTCTCTCTAAGAATAAATAAAATTTTTTAAAAACCCCTAATAAAATACTAATTTAAATAGAGTCAAAGCCTTAAGAAATACAACACGTTCATCTGGAAGTAAGGAAAAACACAGAGGGTGCGGGTAGAAGGACACTAAATTTGGCAGGGGTTGGGGCAAGACAAGGGCTGCTAAGGAGGTTAGAGGCTGCAGTAAAATAAAGACCTCTATTAAGAAAGGGTGGTTCGGTCTTCCACTCAAAGTAACTTTTTGGAATACCCAACCAACTCACACCCTCTCTTTGCAATTTCCTCAGAAATAAAGGTGTCAAGTCTTCCTGTTTTAGGGTGGAGGGTTAGTGAGAAGAAAAGAAGAAGGCCATGAACTATCCCTGACAACTCCTCCCACCCGTAAAAACTGGCATAATCAAAGCCTATAGTAAAGATTCCTTCCAAGCAAAGAAGATTTAGTAAAATAAGACTAGAATACTCTAATCTTAACTCATGAAATTTTCTAAACATGAAACAAAATCTCTTGACATCCGACTTGTGTTTTCAAAGGATAATTCTGACAGCTGTGTAATAGATTACAGAAAAAAAGAGTAAAAGCAGGAAAATCAGTTAGAAGGCTGTTGCAATTACCCAGCAAGAGATGATGGTGGCTATGGAAATGGTAAAAACTGGTTACATTCTGTGAATGTTTTAAAGGTACAGCCAACAACTTCCTGACAGAAAGAATCAATGTGGAATGTGAATGCAACAGAATCAAAAATGAGTCCAAGATTTCTGGCCTGACCAACATGAAGCCGCCAACAGCTGAGATGCAGACCCCTATGTATGAGGGTAGAGCCGGTATGAGAGGACAGATCTGGGAGGGAAAAGCAAGACTCTATTTTGGACATGCCTAGTTTGAGGTATTTAAGAATTGAGAAATTGAGTAGACAATAGAGATACAAAACTAGAGTTCAGGAGAGTGGTCTGAACTGGAGAAATACATTTAAAAGTTGTCACATTTAGAAGATATTCAAAGCGACAAAACTAGCAGAGATCACAAGATAGTGAGAGCAGACAGAGAAGATAGTCAAGGATGGCACCCTGGGATATTCCAATGATAGAAGCAGGCAAAAGGGAGCTTCTACTAAGGAAGACTGAGGAGTGGCCCATGAGTTTTGAGAAAGATCAGGGGATGTGGTGTCCTAAAAGGCAAGTGAAACAAGTATATCAAAGGAGTAAATAACTTCGTCAAACGCATATTGATCACATGTGACAAAGCACTGATGAGATTTAACAAGGTCACTGTTGAGAGATCTGAACAGAAACCACCTTGGTACTATGGTAGAGGCAAAACCCTGGTTGGAACAGGCATAGAGAGAACATGAGAAAACTAGAACAAACGTATTTAGACAATGATTTAAAGGGGTTCTGCAGCAACGGAAATAAGAGTAGAACAAGTAAGTGTGATCAAGAGAAGATACTTTTATGAGAAAAATAATAGCACATCTGCGTGTTGATGAGAATGATCCAGAAGAGAAGAACTGATGATGTACAAAGAGCACAGAAAATTACCAGAACAATGTCCAGAGTGAATGAAAGGGGATGGGATCTAATGCATCAGCCAGAGGAACTGGGATCAGGAACAAGTAAGGACAGTTAATCTAATAAAGGCAAGCAAGGTCTGCGAGTCAAATCATCAGCTGCACAAGGTGTGGCGGTGAAGCCTGTAAACACTCTTCTGACTGCTTCTATTTTCTCAGTGAAGTAGAGAGCAGATGTATAAAGTCAAAGTGAACATGAGAACAGTTTAAAGAGAAAGGCAAGGGAAGACACTAATCCGTCTAGGAGTGGAGAAACTGAATAAATTAAGGAAATGTGCTACGACTGCCAGACAATATTAAGGGCCACCTGAGCTTTCTTACCATGAATTTAAAGTGAGAGTGCTCATATTGTTGTATTTTTCTTCAGTCACTTGCAACTGAGAGAATTTGATTTACGTAGGGTTGAGATTTTGTCAAGTAAGTATGAAGAAGAAAGGAGCAAGGGAGTTCAGAGCATAGTGAAGGGAGTGAAGACAGCAGTAACTGACCAGTAGGTCATGAATGTACCCTAAGCAAAGAGGGAAGAAAGGTAATCAAGGGGACAAGGTACAGTGAAAAGGGAATAGACTCTGTGAACTGAGGTCCTAATGACAATAAAAGACTGTTGAGTTGGGGTAGTAGGTAGAGTGAGCTGAAAATATAGATAGAAATACAGATGGAAAATATAGATAAAAATATAGATAGGTAGAAAAAAGGATGCATGAATTGAAAATCATGGAGGGGTCCAATATATTGGTAATAACAAAGTGCAAAATATGATCGCAGAGTGAGTGGCTGGGGTAACATAGAGAGCAAGATTATCAGAGAAGGACCCTTCCAGCTAAGATGGAGGTGTAGGTGGACACACTGCCTCCTCTCACAACCAAGATTAAGGACAACAAAATTACAGAACAAAAAAAAAAAAAAAAACACAAAAACCCAGAACAGATAGAGGATTGAATTGCACAGAAGTCTGACAATGATTCACCCAGACAGGTAAGAGACACGGAGCCCACGGCCAGAGGAGAGGGGTCTCAGTGGGAAGAAACAGGAGATGGTGGTCCCGGGCGCACAGGCAGTGGTAACCGAGTACAAGGAGGCAACGAGCAGACCAGGCGAGGTGCACAAGGCGGCTGACCATGGTCACACGTTTGCACACAGATAAGTTAGGAGGAAAGGGCAGCGAGATGGACTGCGCAGCACAGGGCCCCAGTGCTGCGAAATAAAGCCTAAAGGGCACTGATTGAGAACACTTGTGGGGGTGGGGTGCCAGGAAAGAGTCTCAGCCTCACGGGAGAGTTTGTTGGAGAGACCCACGGGGTCCCAGAACATGCAAGAGCCTGCCCACATGGAAATCAGCCCCAGAAGGGCCCAATTTGCTTGAGGAAAGGGGCGGAAGGGACTGGAATCTGAGAGAGAGCTGAGCGGGTGCCATTGTTCCCTCTCAGACCCCGCCCCTACACCCAGCATCACAACCCAGCGACTGGGTTGACCCGCCCCGGTGAATGCCTAAGGCTCCACCCCTCACTATGTAACAGCTGGGACCAGACAAAAACAAAAACAAAACAAAACAAACAAACAAACAAAAAAAAACAAGGATGGCTCAAACGGGCGAACAGATCCAGGCCCCAGAGCTAATTCATCTGAGCAACCAAGAGGTAGCCAACCTATCAGATGCACAGCTCAAAGCACTGGTAGCCAACCTATCAGAAGCCTAGTTCAAAGCACTGGTGATCAGGAAGCTCACAGAATTGGCTGAATTTGGTTGCAAATTAGAAGAACAAATGGAGGCTACAATAAGGGAAATGAAGAAAAACGGACAGGGAACCAATAGTGATGGGAGGAAAACTGGGACTCAAATCAATGGAGTGGACCAAAAGGAAGAAAGAAACAACCAATTAGAAAACAAGAAAGAAACAAGAATTCAAAAAAATGAGGAGAGGCTTAGGAACCTCCAGGACATCTTTAAACGTCCCGACATCCAAATTATAGGGGTACCAGAAGGGGAAGAAGAGTAACAAGTGGAAAATTTATTTGAACAAATAATAAAAGAGAACTTCCCCAATCTGGCAAAGGAAACAGACTTCCAGGAAGTCCAAGAAGCTCAGAGAGTCCCAAAGAAGGTGGACCCAAGGAGGAACACACCAAGGCACATCATAATTACATTAGCCAAGATCAAAATGAAGGAGAGAATTCTAGGAGCAGCAAGGGATAAGGGCACAGCCACCTACAAAGGAGTTCCCATCAGACTGTCAGCTGATTTCTCAAAAGAGACCTTCTAGGCAAGAAGGGGCTGGAAAGAGGTATTCCAAGTCATGAAAGTCAAGGACCTACATCTGAGATTGCTCTATCAAGCGAAGCTGTCATTTAGAATGGAAGGGAAGATAAAGCACTTCTCGGATAAGGTCAAGTTAAAGGAGTTCATCATCACCAAGCCCTTATGTGAAATGTTAAAGGGACTTATCTAAGAAAAAGAAGATAAAAAAAATAGGACAGTAAAAAGGCAGCAACCTCACAGATATTAACAACCACACCAAAGCCAAAAGCAAACTAAGCCAACAAGTAGAACAGGAGCAGAAACACAGAAATGGAGATCACATGGAGGGTTAGCAACAGGGGAGTGGGAGGAGGAAAGGGGGGAAAAGGTATAGAGAATAAGTAGCATAGACCATGGGTAGAAAATAGACAGGGGAAGGGCAAGAATAGTGTGGGAAGAGTAGAAGCTAAAGAACATATGACACATGGACATGAACTAAGTGGGGGGAGTGTGGGTGGGAGGGGGTGTGAAGGGTGGAGAGGAGTGATGGGGGAGAAATGGGACAACTGTAATAGCATAATCAATAAAATATAATTAAAAAATAAAATATAGAAGATGCAAGGAATTATAAAAAAAAAGATTATCAGAGAAGAGGAATTTTAGAACTTAAGAGGCCACAGTATTGGAAGTACCACAAATAGTATATGTCGAAATTACTAAGAATTAAAAGAGGTATAGAGTTAGTAAGAATGACAGTGAGCTAGGAGCTAAGGTAGTCAAGAAAAGATAAGGAGTAACCCAGGGTGCAGGACATCCAGCAAACATGAGGGTTTGTGGACAATACAACCTGTTAACATACAAGGTTTAGGGAGAAGGAGAGAATGGAAGACATCTGCCCCATTTCCAGGCTCAGTGGAACCAGTCTCTCTCTTTGACTCCAATTTAGTGGAGGGGGTCAGAAGTGGAGGGGGTCAGAAGTGGAGGGGGTCAGAATGGGAAATGTATTCTTAAATCTCAGTGCATGGGCCCCAGCTGGTATGGCTCAGTGGATTGAGCACAGGCCTGCAAACCAAAGGGTCACCAGTTCGATTCCCAGTCAGGGCACATTCTGGTTTGCGGGCTAGGTCCCCAGTAGGGGGCCCTTGAAGGGCAACCACACATTAGTGCATCTCTCCCTTTCTTTCTCCTTACCTTCCCCTCTCTCTAAAAATAAATAAATAAAATCTTAGGAGAAGGGAAAAAACAAACAAACAAAAAAAAAAAAAACACGAGTGTATGGAACTCCCTGCTGACCCTTGATTGTGGCATATAAGAAAAAATGAAAAACTCAACAGCCAATACTGAAAAGGAGTACAGAAAAGAAGAAAGGAGAGCGATCCAGGGGAAAAAACAAAGACACGGGAAAATGCTGCTGATGATGGAGAGATGTGAAAAGAGGAATCATTCAGAACACTGCAAGGATTAAAGTGGGAGACGTGAAGTGTCACCTGAAAGACTGACAGTGACTTGACATAAAAAGGAATAAAGGATATAATAGGATCAGTCCTGGTGGACTTCAGGCAAGAAATAGTGCCAAGGCTGTGGGTGTTGGCATGCAGAACGACGTATCAGAAGCTCCCTGTCCACAGAACACAAGAGTCAGGGAAGCATGCTGTTAGCCTCTCCTAACGATGGCTTGCAAGGAAACTGTAATGTACTAGTAAGGTTGCTGTGGAACTTTTAAAAATTAATAATATAAAGAAACTAGAACAGTGCCTTGCATCTAATGAGCACTCAAGATGAGCTTTTATTAGCTAATCAAATGTAATTATTGTAGGAAAAAAAGATTCATCTTACATTTTCCTTTTCTCAGCAAATGGGTTTCCCAAGCAATCTCCAGGAAAACCAGCATCAAAATGGATGAGGAACTCATTTGAGAAAGCAGAGGAAGTCTCCACGGTCAACTTTTATGTAGTGTCCATCACTCTCAGAAAATGGGCTCTCTCCTCCAAAAAGTAGCACCACCAGCCCTTGAATTCATTTCTCCTAACTTTACCATCCACCTAACTTCAATGGTAAAATAATTTATTCATTCAAAAACCATATACTGAGCATCTATTATGTAACAAGTACACAGAACCTGGGATACCTCAGGAAACAAAACATCCCTACCCTAGTAGATGGAGATTAACAACAAACAGTACATACTACAATGAATAAGTGGTTTATATGTTGAAGATAAGTATTATAGAAAAAAGTAAGATATTACAAATAATGGTGTGAGGAACCTGAATTTTAACTGTAAATAAGGAGTCAGGGTAGGCCTAGTGGAAAGGATACCATTTGAACAAAGATCTGAAGAAGCTGCGATAGCTATGTGGATATCTGGAAAAGTCTTCCCTAAGCAGAGGGAAAAGCCAGGGCAAAGGTTCTAAGCCCTCTTCATTTAGTTCTTGCCACTACTTGGCAATAACTTTATTAATTTTGTTGCCCCCCCCCCCCATTTCTTCTCTTCAAGCTTCTAAGCCTACTCTATACTCCCTTTCAGCAGTGGATGACAATAGCTAACATTTATCAAACATTTACCACATACCAAGCATTGTTCTAAGTGGTTTTAAAAGATTATAGAATTTAATCCTCACCACAGATCTATAAAATAGGGGCTACCATTGCCTCCACATAGAAAAATGAGACGCAGAAAGATGGCGGCATAGGTAAACATGGCTCTCCTCCTCGCACAACCATATCAAAGTTACATCACTAAATTACCTCAGAACTATCAGAAATCAAGTTGAATGGAAGTCTGGCAACTACGGAATTAAAGAAACCACATCCAACCAGACTGGTAGGAGAGGAGGAGATGCTGAACAGGCTAGTCCCACATCCACGTGTGGTGGATAAAAATTTGGGAGGGATACCTGGGAACTAAGAGTCCCAGCCTCATACCAGGGACCCCAGCCCAGGGTTCCAGTGCCAGGAAGATTAAGTCCCCATAACTTCTGGCTGCAAAAACCAGCAGGGACTGAGTAGGTGGAAGAAACTTTTATAGTCCCAAGCAGTTCCTTTTAACCCAAACAAGCCCTGGCTGGTGTGGCTTAGTGGATTGAGCATCAGCCTGCAAACCAAAAGGTCACTGGTTCGATTCCCAGTCAGGGCACATGCCTGGGTTACAGGCAAGGTACCCAGATGAGGTCGTGCTAGAGGCAACTGATCAATGTTTCTCTCCCTCCTTCTCCCTTCCCGTCTCTCTAAAAATAAATAATAAAATATTTTAAAAAATTAAAAGAACCCACACAGGGACTTACTCAGATTCACTCCCTCTGAGCACCAGAGTAGCAGCTCAAAAGGTACCAGCGGTACACAGAGAGGAATTGAAATGCCTGGCATCGAGGCAGGAGCTTCTCCCAGGCAGAAATATGGGCAGAGGCCACTGTCCCTTTTCTGAACTCCCACCCCACAGAGCCACAGAGCTGGCAGGCAGGTACCATATCTGAGACTCAGTCAATCTGGCTAACACTGTTTGCCCCTCCCTCACCCTGGAAATCCCCGGAGGCTCCATCACAGCCAACTTATGGGCCCACCCAAGTGGTTAACAGCAGCTTTCTCATATGAATGGCTGGTCTTGGTTCATGCTTTACAACTTCCTAAATCCTGTCAAACAAGTAACAGCCAGCCTCAGTGAGCACCAGTGCCCGTACCTCTTGCTAAGTGGCCCCAGGAACAGCACTAGCAGCAAGCAGCCAGCCTAGATTCAGAGCTTGGCTTCGCCTGGAAATCTCCAAGCCCAGCACAAGTACCAGCCTTCTCAGATTGTTTTATAGCCCAGGCAGGGAGGCAAAACACAGGTGGGGGCTGACCTTGGCCTGAACCACCTGGAAAACCCCAGAGCCTGAGCATGCAATGGACAGCTGCAGACCATGTTGGAGTGCCACCACCCTGCCCCTGCACAGCTTGATCCTCCACGGAGGGCGGAGGTTGGTGGTCAGTGGTCAGAGCCAGTCCTTGCTGCTAACTGGCCTGGGTAAATCCTTCCCATGGACCTGCCAACAGCAACCAAGGCTCAACCATAAGAGGATGTACTCAGCCCACACAAAGGGCACACCTTGAGTCCCCAGCTTGGGTGACAGGGAGGCTGTGCCACTGGACCCTACAGGACACATACTACATTAGGCCATGCTACCAAGAAAGAGAGTCATAGCAGCTCTACCTAATACATAAAAACAAACAAACAAAGGAAGGAAGGCTGCGTGGAGGGGGCAAAGGGGGAAACACTGGGACAACTGTAATAGCATAAATAATAAAATATAATTTATTTATTTATTTTTAAACATTTTATTTATTTATCTTTAGAGGGGAAGGGAAGGAGAGAGGGAGAGAAATATATATGTATGGTTGCCTCTCGTGCATCCCCTGCCCGGAACTGTCCTGCAACCCAGGCATGTGCCTTGACTGCAATCCTTTGGTTCACAGGCCCGCGCTTAATCCACTGAGCTACACCAGCCAGGGCAAAAACATAATTAAAAAAATAAAAAGATTAGGCAGCTTTCCTCAAGATTAGCAAGCAGCAGAGCCCTAAAAAACAACACGTAAGGTAAATTTTGTCTACTATAAAACTTAACAACATTCAGCACAAATTGCTTCAAGTTTCCTCATCTCTAACACATAGAATCTCTCCAAGTACATATTCAGTAACTACGAGAGCTGCTCTTGCCATTCTTCCAGTCATTCTAGACTGAATGGTCTTTACCTACAACCTCCACTTACTACCTTCCTTAACCCACCCCAATTTGATTTACATTTCCAATTACATCCCCAATCTATTAAATTTGCTCTAATGTAGTTAATGATGATCAGGCCACAAGCCAAAGGGCTTTATGGATTCTCATGCTCCTTGAGTGCTGTGTTGGACTACGTCAATTCATTTTCTTCTTCACATAGAAGCAATACCATGCTGGACCTTCCTATCTCTGTTTGTAACTTCTCTCTCCTGATAAATCTCTTCATTTTCCAAGACATACTTTTCCAACTTCCTTCTATGTCTCCAACTGCTCCTTTAATACCTTTTCCCCTCCTACTGCTTTAAAGGTAGCAATCCCAAAAGTTTAATTAGGGTCCTTTGTGCTTCTATCTCTGTTTCATTCAGTTTCCCTTAAAGTTCATTTATCCAATAAATATTTCTTGAACACCTTCTCTCTAACCAGGCACATTGTATGGGTCACTCTGGATGGATTAGTGAACAGAATAGATAAAACAAACAAACAAACAAACGAACCTATGCTATCAAGGACACTCAAAGCCTCAACACCATTTCCCCCTAAATACTATTTAAAACACAGTACTCTCCTGACTTTAAAAAAATAAAATCTTGCAATGATTCTCCTCTTATCAACCAAATCTACATGTATCTTGTCTTTGTTCAAAACACTCCATAACCATTTCCCATCATACCTACCCAGGTTCACTTTTCATTATTCCCCGACTCAAAAAAATTCCAGAAAGGCCAGTTCTTTGACTATTCCCTCCAATATCTTACCTATGTTTCCAGCTGATACTATAAACTAGTGAAAATATATGTCCAATACTTAAGACATAAAAAGGTATATTGAATAAAAAACCCGGTGTTAAAAATGGATTTTTTTTATTCTTTCAAATGTATAAAAATAGCAAACATTTATACAGGATTTACTACATGCCAAACATTATCCCAAACACTTTATGTGCATTAACTCATTTATTCCACACAACCATCCTAGTATCTCCAGCCGACAACTGTGGAAGCTGAGGCCCAAACGAGGTAAGTAACCTGCTCCAAGTCCAACAAAGTATTAAGTGGGAGAGTCAAGATTCACACGCAGGCAGTTTGTCTCCACACGATACTGCACACTCCTAACAGGAGCAATAAATAAAAAGAGGGAGAGTTCAAAGGGCTTGCATGGAAACCTGTGTTCAACTATGAAAAATCATTTAAGTTAGGCCTTAACTCCAAATACTAAAGAGTAGTATTTCCTTTAATACCATGCCAAATTTTTTAAATTCTAGAATTTAGTGCCATATAAGTACAATCTATAAACACAAGCATATATTATTCAGAGTTCTACAAAGCTGCTGAAAATATTTGCTAGGTATAACAAAAGAATATATGGTTACTCATGACAAATGTTCTTTTGTTAGCATGCCTATATTAAAGTATTTTACTGTCATACTTGTTTTCATCGGGATCAAAACAGATCTGAATACAATTCAGGGACGATAACCACCTTAAAGAAAGGCTAACTTGACTTTCTGGAAGCAAAATTTACAGGAAGACCAAGGTCCAGGAAGACAAAAGATTTTAGTAGAAGCAGAAATTCCAAAAAAGTTTCAATAAGCATCTAACTTACATACCTTTCAACTTATATCAACTCTACGGTTAAAGGACCTAATAAAAGGTTTCTAAGGATTCATCTGAAAAATTCATGAAGCTATTTTATAACTAACTACATAAAATTAAAAATGAAAGGAAGAGTTTCTTCCATAAACAGTATGTTAGAATAATACAACCCTAACATATGGGCAGATGGAGATCATCATACCTATCACTTTCTTCTCTTTCCCTTTTCCCCTTTCCTTCTGGTAAAGACACAAAATTTATCAGGTGCTGAGCTGGAGAGGTTAAAATGCATAAGCCCGATGGACAATAGTTTGATTTATAAAAAGCTAAAATTGGTAACCTTCTCAATTAGTACTGACAACCTAACCTAGGAAACCTAAATCATGTAGCCAAAGACAGCAAAGGATCCAGGGCCATGAATGCCTCATGCAAAAATACACAGTAGCCATTATTAGAATTTGAAGTCTTCCTAATTAACATTGCTTCCTCTCCTCCTTTTTCTTGGTTTTACAATGCACCTACCTCCTGACTACCCTAGGTACCCCCAAATCCACTCGTACAAAATCAGCTCCCTCCCAAGAATTATAAGTGAAAAATATGCTGTGTTAACAATTTGACATTAACTCAAGTTACTAAAATCTGGAAGAGATTTTTTTGGAGCAGGGAGACCTTTTCTCCTCCCCCTACCATCAATCCACCATGACATAAGTGGCTCCACACGCGAAAGGATTAAATTAAAATTTCTTGGAGGAAAAGAATGGATTGGCAGCTACCACTGAAGATATTCTCAAATAGTATACTACATATTTGATATTTACTTCCTCCCACATGCAATTAAGATGCATAATCCTTCTCAAGATTTTTCTGCACACAGAGGATCTCAATTCAATCTTAAATCCAAAATCAACACATTAAAGCTCCTGTTAAACTCCCAAGAGAGGACAACAGCTTTCTATTCTAGTGTCCATATTAGCACATATGAGCAACTAACTAGAGAAATAAAAAATGTCAAAAATAGCTCAGTCACATTACTAGAATTAAGGAGGTCTTAGGATGGAAGGAATGTCAATCAAAAACAGATTTCTCCCAATAATGTAGTACACTGCACCATCAATTTTATCCTTATTATTTCCCAAGTACGTAAAGAGTACATGGCATTATGGTAGGTCATATCTTTTATAATAAACAAAACCTAAAATGATTAGTAAATTAAGATAAATTTAATTTTGAAGCTCTGTAAGCACCTAAGCTTGAGACAGTTTCAGATTCATTCTGAGAATCCTTGAGAGCTGCACGCTAAACGCAGGGGAGGGAATACACATCTTATTGAAGAAAGCAGGAAGAGAATAAACTGTAATAAATAGTACTGTACTATTCATTTACTATTTACTAAGCCAGAAGCAAAAGATCTACTTCCCCCCTGCTTTAAGATAAAATGTGAAATTTTCCTTCACAACATAAAGGAAACATGCTATCCAGGACTATACAATAGAATAGATGAAGAAAGCTGGCTTAATTAAGAGTCAACAAACCAAAACAAAATAACTTCAAAGGTCTCGGATCTTTTTTAAAATTCCAAATATAATAAACAGTGCTGCTGTTGAACTAGATCTGTTTTTAATAACACCTGTGCAAAACCAAGTATATCAAAATAAATTAAAGAATAAACTTTCATTTAACAATGTGTCTACATTCTTCATTCGCCTGCTGACCTAACCTTCTCCATCCTTAAGGGAGCTTGGAGCTGACAATACTTAGTGCCCTATTTCATTAGAATTTCTTCTGTTCTAATCAGGTCAGTATTAAGCTTCAAAGATACCCAGTAATATACACTGGTTCGAAGCCGTTCAAATATAAGTTTCCTAGCACCCCTTTTGAACTTATACACACACATAAGAAGCAGATGAGGGACAAATTATCTCTTTTATAAATGAAGTGTGTTCCATCTCTTACTATCACATAATAAAATTTTCTTTATCTTCCCAACTCTTATTGCTCATGAATAAAATATCCAAAACTATTTGAAGGAACTGGTAGCTTTTTTCTACTGAAATTTTTTTGAGCTTATTTGAGTAATCATGCACCATTTCCTTTCCAAAAGCTGGGCTTAGATAACAAATTGCAGTTTACTATCAAAGACAAATAGACATTTCCTCACTTCTCTATTCTCCAAAACGGTGGTGCCATTTCTGGATATAAGCGACTGAAAATAAGATGGAATCAATTAGCTACCAAATCCTGTAGAATTTCCACATTAACATCCCTCAAATGGCCCCTTACCTTGGTGGCATACACGTTAATTTTGCACACGCAGCTGTTAACCCCAAAATATGCTGCAGCCTACTGAAAGAGCAATCTTTCTAAAAAGCACCTCTATTCTCATCTCCTGTCCCCCACCAAGCTCTAATGGCTCCTTACTGCTTAACAGATCAAATTCAACTTGACACTGAACACACCTTTCATTATCTAGCTCTACCCCGCTATACTAACTTCTCCAACACCATTTCTGAAAAATAACACCTTATTCCACTGAGACCATTCCTTATTCCTTACATCCTTACATCCCTCTCACATCATGTTTGCCTATGCAAATAGTACATATTCTTTACTCATTTCTCACTTTCTCCAAGAACTTGGTCTGAAGATACCTCTATATTAACATATGACCCAGGCTATATGTACCACACAGTATTTGTATAATGCTTAACGCTTTGAATAACACTAATTATACTGTGGAAGTATACCCAACAAGACAATAAACTCTTAGAAGCTGGTAAAATTTTTAAAAAATAAAAAACATAACTTTAAAACAAGCCCCAGCCGGTGTGGCTTAGGTGCTTGGGTGTCATCCCACAAACCAAAAGGATGCCAGTTCAATTCCCGGTCAGGGCACATGCCCGGGTTGCAGGTTAGTTCCCAGTCATGGTGCATACAAAAGGCAACTGATCGATGTTTCTCTCCCTCGCCCTCTCTCTAATATCGAAAATAATAAAAAGAAATGGGTCGTGGGACCATTTCCTAAGGTGGGTCTATAAGTACTCAAAGATTATTTGACAAGCTAATTGAATAACGCTGATTTTAAAATGTCAGGATATCTTATGTCAAGAGAGGTCTAGTGCAAATGAAATGAGACGACTAGGATTTGCTTCAACACAATCCCGGTCAAAGCAAGGGGGTAGAGGGGTAAAGGAAGTGTGGATACAGATGAACCCACACGGGCTATGAACTGACCATCTTTGAAGTGACAGCTACATAGGGGAAGGAACACTTTTATACTTGTTTAAAATTTTTCACATATAAAAAGTTTATTTTAAAAAAATACTAATAGTCTTTTTACTTCATTTTAAATGACAAAACCAAAATACACTGTAACATTTTCTTTAACCAACAAATACCTAGTTCCACATTTACAGTAACAAAAAATTTCTGGAAAGACCTAATTTGACAGGAAACTTTCATGGTTCCTTATCTAAGAATTAATAAAAATTAGAGGGGAAAATCAAATCAAAATCAAGCGGAATCTCCACCAAAAGAAAGAATTAACCTTACCACCAAAAACAATACTATATTTTAAATTTTTATTGAATTACAGTGTTCTCAAAAGGGTCCACCCAAACAACTGCTAAAAATCAAGAACACTGAAAGAAATCATAAGCAAAATAGGAAAGGCAGAAAATCAGGAAAGAAAAGTTGCTACAGATCAGCCAATGTTACTTCAGGAAATTCGATCTAAAGATACCTATTGCTGGTAACAGGGAATGAATTAGGTCCTTAAAAAAATCAGAAAAATCAGAACTTCCTCTTCATTCCAAGGACTGCAAAACATGCTTTAAAAATTTCAGATATTTGGCTGAATAACAATGCATTTGTTGCTGCTAAAGAATACTCTACCCCTTTTATATTTCAGTGTATAGCTAATTTTCAAAATTCAATCAATACAATTTTCCCTACATTATGCACTAATTCCTTCCAAAAGCTGTAATACAACACCTACTATCTTAAAATGCTGGCATTCTATTCTCATTACACTGCTCTTCCGCCTTGACTTTGTTCCCCCCAAACTGTTTTTAGGCATATACACAAACCAATCTGATTATTCTGATTTCCTCTTCTCTAATTTTCTCTAAATACTCAAGAGGTGAGATTTTGGTTACCATAACCAAAAAATTAAAAAGTGTATTTTATTTAAACAGGTATCTGACACATATACTAACAGCAAAGTTCATTCTAATAGCAATATATCATCCACCCATCATCACCCAATACAATTAAAGTTTAAAACAGGGCAAAGCTCTTGTATAAATGGAGTTTAGTAAAAATAAAACCATCCTCACAAATTAACTCCTTAGGAAAAAAATAAACTCATACTCAAATTGCCTTGTCACTTGTACTATCTTTAAAGTTAAGTCTTCCTAGAAAGTAAAAATAATTCCTCTTTTCTGGTAAAACAAAAAGTCTGATATGGAACTGCTAACCTAAGGCACCAAAATAGCATTGAAATGTTTTCTTCTATAAACTGCTTTCTGATAAAGTAAATAAATAAATGGATCAAAGCATAAAATAGAAATGTGACAAAACCCACTGGATTACTGTTACTACACTTGAAACATTCGATATTAACCACAAAATCTTTTCTAATAAAGAATGCCACGTAATGAAATTAAAAACAATTCTGGAAAAAGTTCTTTCAGAAAATCACTAAATATGTGATTAAATAGTCCCACTTAAAAGGAAAAAAAGTCCCACTTATCTTCTTTCCTTGCATAACTAAATAACTCAAGTAAATTTTGTTGTCTGTATAGTTTGCGTACTCTCAACTTTTGAAGAATATACATATGTTACTACCTTCAAAATATCAGGGATATTGCCACATTTTATATAAGAATAGATATATGTAACTTGTTCCTATTATCTCTGAGGTAACATAAAACTTTTAAAATCTCAGAAGTGTTTGAACATTTTGTAAAGTCTATGGTGTGTAATCGCTATGCTCTACACCTGAAACTAATACGAAATGTCACTGAATGCAAAGTATAATTGAAAAATAAAATTTAAAAAGCATCTCAGAATATGTTAATAAATTTTATCCAATACATGTTATTCCAGCGGGATGAAAACCATTTATAAGTTCCACTTAGATTAAGAAATCCTTTGAGAAAATTATGTAGTACATTCTACTTATACTATTTCTAGAACACTAAAAATCTCTATAACCTATTTCCCTACTGTTTTTCTTTGGAACCAACTGAGATGTATGTAACTTCTTTCACAAAAAGGGAAAACAGTACCATACTTAATAACACAAAGCTAACCAAACTTTTACAGAGGCTAAAGTTTTCACAAATTAAAACTTTCTATTTCACCTGGTCTAGAAAAAGAGTGACACTAAGTTAAAATAGATTCTTTCGGGCATTATTTGTGGGCATCGACCCCAAAATAAAAACCACATGAGAATAAAGAGTATAGCTTCACCTGAAAAACAGTGAGAAGGAGACAAAGAGAAGACTTCCAAAAACTCACTGCTGAAACTCAGAAGAGTTTTCAATTCTCTTAAGACAAGTAAAATAATTTTTAAAATAAAACTCCCCCAATGCAAGGAGTTCATCATGAAGCAACACCCTCCTTCTTTTACCCAGGAATGAGGTGCAGGTTTTTACTACTACTCCCTTCAGACTGAAGTTGAAGGCATTACAAGACAATTCCCCTGCATTTTGCCATTTGATTATAACTGTCTCATCCTAATCAAATTAAAGATTTTTCTGTGCATCTTTATGAAAGCAAATTTTATAATAAATAAGTCAACTTTAAGTAACTGGGGCTCACAAAACTTCCTATAGAAATAATCTGTTCATCTGGAGAATTCAACAACTGAACCTGCAGAAAGTACTGCAACAATCAAAAGTATGAAGCTGCAATGCTCATAATGTTACATCTAAAAATTTAAACCATACAAAAATATTTTGAAACCTTAGCTCCCTACTTCCTCTCCAAATGTCAGAAAACTTTAGGTATCTTCAGATGTGATCAAGATCCCAAAGTAAACTCATTTTGACCGCAGAGTGCTGAAACTAACAATCTGATGACTTCAGGAAGAAAGTGTGGAGTAGAGAAAATTACTTGAGACTCTATTTACTGAGGCAAAATATCTTTACAACAGAAAAGATGTATTAAAATCATTTACCGTCTTCTGCCAAACAGTCCTCTCTTGAACACACTGCTTACAACTGAGCCAAGTATGACTGCCAAGGGCTTCCAAACCTGTGTGTTAGGTTTGTTCAAAGTGGAAAGCTTCTCCACCAGCATATTACAAAGAAAAATGAAGTACACTTTTTACTTAAGAGTGAAAATCAATTGTATTAAACACATTCCTCCTGGGACAAATTAAATGTAAGTAATATTTTTTAAAGATCTCAAGTTATAACTTAGAATAAGGTTTGCTATATAAATTGCTTCCAATTCCCAACAGTAGGGACTTATTTAGCTTCTCCAAATTGGGGCTTAAGTAGCTAAAAGGAAAAAAATGAAGTTTTATAAATGGCTTTTCTATCTCAGTTTACATTTGATTAAACAGACCACATATCACAATCAAGTGACCATAATGCCAAATGTAAGATTCCTCAAGTATTACAGGTAAAATTTGTAAAAATCACAGTACACTAATGTGCAAGTGATTAAAAGGATAACTATGTATCTGTATTTACACTTGAGGTGTTACTTTTTTGCAAATAAGAAGTATATTGCTGCATGAGATCACTACTATGAACTTGAACATTTTTACATATATCTTAATAACACAATCTTATTTAAACATGAGATGTACGTATCTGATATATGTAGTCCTGTTCACTTTTCTCATAATTCTTTTTTTCACAGTGGTCTGATTAAAGCTAGGGCTCCTTCCCATTATGCCATTAATCAGTGTATTTCAATTTAGCTTTTGCCAAAACATAGACATCATAAGCTACCTCTTGCTTCCACTTTTTTTTTTTTAAGATTTTACTTATTTTTAGAGAGAGGGGAAGGGGGAGAAGAAATGGGGAGAGAAACATCAATGTGCAATAGATACCTGGACTAGTTGCCTCCTGCACGCCCCCTACTGGGGACCTGGCCCACAACCCAGGCATGTGCCCTGACAGGGAATGGAACTGACAACCTTTGCGTTCCAAGGCCGGCCCTCAACCCACTGAGCCACAGCTCCCAGGACCAGTTTTCTGTTTTTTAATGAAGATAATAATGACACAGATTGCTACCAAATGCATGTATGTGCACATTTTGTCTTTTTTTTTTCCCCAGCCCTCATCTTTCCTATGGAAAAATGTGGAATTTAATTTTGGAGAAAAAATCTATTTTTCTTTTGCATTAAAACCCTAATGGGGTTTCAACAAAAAAACAATGTATTCGGATACTTACCGTTCTAAAACTGTTAAAAGAGAGAACTTCCCAAATCCAAAAATACTAAGTCTGATATTGACTGGAGAGGAAATTTCCACTCAAACATAAATAAAATATGTCATCAATTAAGCTGAACATCAATATAATTCACTTATTCAATAATCAATGCCACAATATGGAAGGGATCTGTAACCCACATATAACCTACACATAATCAAAATATCACATATATTTGCTTGTGGAGTTCACAGACGAATTTGGTTGTGTGCCAGATTTATCTTATTTTGAAATGCCAAGGCTAACATTTGTTAGTATAATTAGAACCCACATTAAGTGTCCTGGGGAGAGGTAATTCAGAAGAACGCTTAGGAGCATGGGCAAATTGGTCCGAAACGAAAAGAAAAAGAAAAAAACCCTCCCAACAGAGCGAATAATCCACAGATCGCTGAAAACAAAACGAAAACGTCCCTCTCCTGAGTAGCCTAAGTAAAAGCTCCTCACTCAGGACGTTTAATATAGTACCCTATCTCACTTCATTCACTTCCCAACTTCCTTGACTTTTCAGGGGCCAACACGGGACACCCCTTTTTTCTGGAAGTGAACGTTGAAAGAATTCGTATAGGAAAGAGGAAAGGAACGGACAATTTCCAAGAAAGCTGTGAAACAGGTGGGTTAGAATGAGCAGCAGCAGCAGCATCTAGATACTTAAGGGGCAGCCTGAAAATGACAGATGCGGTTAAAGGCACGACTATACACATCGGAAGCTCTACCGTAGCACACAGACGGGGGCTGACGGCAAAACAGAAAGGGGCAAAAGGCTAACTCCAGAGTGGTAGTAGCAGCGGAGCAAAAAACAAGCAGCGGGGCGAGTGGGCAACGAGCAGTGGGATTAATGAGCAGCAGCAACACGGGTCAGAGTGGAAGTGATGGCTTTGGTCGTGGGAGACGGGGGCCACTGGGAAAGGACGTCAGAGAGGGGAAAGCGGGCTGGGAAAACGAGGAGTCCTGATCGAAGATTACTGCCCCAACAAAAATGTAGGGGAGAGAGCTGAAGACGTAAAGCCGCCTCGACTCCCCCAATTGAAGAAATTGTCCAAGGAGTCGGTGCTTGCCGCCACGCCGCCTTCTGCCCCGTTCTCTTTTCCCGGTGGTAACTGCTGTGGCGTAGAGAAGAGAGGGAGGAAGAGGAGGAGGAGGAAGACCAAGAAAGAGGAGGGTGAGGATGAGGCGGGGGGTGGGGAGAGAGGGGGGTGCGGCCTGCATAGTTCCAGCGAAGCCTCCGCTCTCTCGTAGCCGGTCAGCCCCGGGTTTCCCCTAAGCCCAGCCCCGCATAGACTCACCCGCCTGCCTTGCCTCGCTTTTCTCTTAGCCGACTCTACAAGATGCCGCGTCCTCACAATAGACCACTGGACGAGTGTCGGGGAAAAAACTCTTCAGAACCGGGCCTGATTGCTTCAGCGAGTCCGACCTTTACGGCTGAGAGAGACACTCTCAGCTTTCGGTGGGTTCCACAGCCAGACGGGCCACCATCTTACATTAGGGTAAGACTCCTCCGGCTTCCCGTGCGCAGGCGCACGCCGATCCGGCAGGGAGGGACGGGGGAGGGGCGGGAGGAGTGGCAGGCGGACGCTCCCGCAGCACTCTGGGAGTTGTGGTCCTCGGGCGGTAACTGCCCAATTGCAAGCTGGGAGTTGAAGTTCTCCCTTTCAGGGCCGATGGGATTGCCCATCTCATGTGGCTGCTAGACTACTGCCTTTCTTCGTGTTTTGCTTCCTTCTTTGCCCGCGTGTGCTGCTCCGTTCTCATTTGGTCGGCGAACTTCGTTAGTGGTTGGTTACGCTTCCTCTGTGCTTTCTCAAATATGGGATAGCAAAACTCGCGACAAGCTTAACCAATTTAGGGGGAGCCAGGAACGTCTCTCCCCTGCCCTGCCTACCATAGCTATTAAAGGGGCGGGGTAGAGGCAGATTGGCAAAGTAGGAGGAGCGCGGGATTTAATCTCGGGTGAGAATTTGATACTGAATTGGCTGTTTGCGAAAAGGAAGTTAGTTCATTTTCTATGTTTGCACATTTTGGAGACACCATTCTTCATCCTCTCTTCACCATTAACCTTCAGTGAAGAAATACCCTAAATTGCCCTGTACAGTTGAAGAGAACGGAAGACCAATGCCCTTACAAAAACGTGTTTCTGGTTATGTAAACTTGAGAACATTATGAGGATTTTGGTGCAAGTTACTGTTCGGTTTCCAACCTGCGCAGCCTTGCGCACGAAGTTCACAAAGTCCTCACACATCAATACATCCCAAGAAATGTAAGAATGCACCCGCAATCCCTATGAGCGCCAAGTCACTGAAATCAACTTCCTGGTTCCTCCCATTGCCTCCTAGAATTCTGGTGACAGTGGCGCTCGAAACAGTCGTTTTTGCTTATGGCGTATATTCTTCCATTCATACATCAACTACTCACTGAGCTCCTCCTGTGTGCCCCGCACTGTTCTACACATGGGAAGATACTGGTGAGCAAAACACAATATTCCCTTTTTCCATTCTAGGAATTACTGTGTCCTAATGTGTGTTGTGATGAGGGGAAAGGGGAAGGAGGCAACTTTTTAAAAATATATGATTTAAATGCATAGCGTGTCATAAATGATGGAATTATAAAAAAAAAGAACAGGGAAAGGAAATAGGTAAAGAGGTTGCAATTTTAAGTCTGTGAACCCAGTCTCATAGTGACAAGCCTTCATTCTTTTTAATACATTAGTTCTTTTTATTTCTGCTACTTCACTATGAAACCTAAAGACAACAGTTACGTGGTGAAAACTTAAAATATGTAATAAATTCACAACTTACCATAAATTTCAAACTATAGAATCATAAAATTACTATCTAGCAAGGAAACTTGGGAAATCATTTCGATTCACCTTTAGGTAATGAGCTGTCTAAACAGGATAGGAGCTGTACAGCGGTGGGCAAAAGTAGGTTTACGGTTGTGAGCGGGGAAACAGTCTATTCTTGTATTACTATTTATTAGCAGTAATCATAACCTGCATGTCTTTTTCCATACAAACAACTATAGACCTATTTTTGCCCACCCCTGTATTTTTTTAAATGTGTGTTTGTTACATTACCAATTTTGTAGTGGAATACAAACAAAATAATAAAAAGAATGAAATAAGAACTTTTCCCATTATGAATCATCATCTAAGTCAGTAATGGTTCACAACCTTATTTTACCCGACATAGCTTTTTTAAATAAAGATTTCTGTAACATCTCCTTTATTAGCTTAAAATTAAATTCATAATATAACCTATCTACATACATGATTTTGTAGATAATGTGCCATGTATAAAAAATACAAAGGAATTTATATTTCAGTATACAAATGCTTGGACATGATTTCTAGAAAATGTAATGGAATCATCATTTGCTGGCACTTATGAATAAAATACCCGTGGATATGAAATGCCATCTGACACCTGGCATTTCAGCCACCTCTGGTGGACAACACTAATTTCTCCTCAGTGTCCACTGTAAAGACATTCCTGAAACATTTGCTATTAGAATTATGTAAAAACAAAAAAGGAATTTGGGGCTCATATATAAAATAGATCAAGTTTTAGGTACAGATCATGATAAACAGGTGTTTCATGAGGGACACTGGCAGGCACATTTTGTAGGAAGTCTTGCTTAGTGGCCCCTGCTCCCCAAAGGCCAGCAGTACCTCCCAGACTATCTAACACTAGGGGGCAATACCACACCTGCTGAGAGGCGTTCATTGGTGGAGACAAAGCGATTTTCAACCTTTTTCATCTCTTGACACACTAAACTAATTACTAAAATTCTGCAGCATAGCACAAAAATATTATATTTTTTGCCAATCTGACCAAAAAATAGGTATAATTTTGATTCATTCACACCAGACGACTATTGTTGTGTTGGTTGTTGTCATTTTTTTTTTAATCGGAAAATGTAAGGGGAAAAGGTCAGCGACCCTGACTAAGTAAGTAGTCAGGTATTGCATGTTCTAAAAATTCTTGCAGTACACCAGTGTGCCTCCTGCGATGCACCAGCTGAAAACTGCTGGTGGAGATGGTCATTTCATAGGTCACCAACCAATTAGTCACAGTCACTACCCTCTAAGGCCAATGCTTCTTTTACTACCTTACATCACCAGTTTTTCATATAGTATATGTATATATGTGTATATATTTCATATAAACTTATCTATATAAGAATTCTCATGTAATTTTAAAAGTTAACATGAAATTCCATTACCTAGCTGCCTAGTAATTCCTCAGTGGAGGACATCTATTCACTTCGTTACATTTAAGCGTTGTTCTTAGTGCTGGTGGTACAGCAAACACTGACCTTAGAAAGCATGGCACCTAGTGAAAAAGGTAGAAATGAAATAATCAGACATATAAATATAATTTCTTATATATAATTATAACTGGTGATGAGTGGTCAGGAGGTGTTTATAAGATGTTATGAGAACATTTAAGAGGGGAACCTAATTTGGATTGGTGGGGAAGAGGAAGATAGTCAGGGAGGATCTGTACAGGTTAAGAGTTACACTCAGGGACCATGCAGTGGAAAAAACTTACAACTATTGTGGGCTATAGTAAGCAAGGGCAGAAGTGGTATAAGATGAATTTAAAGAGAGCTTGCAAGGGCCAGATCATTCCAGAGCCTTGCAGGCCATGGTAGGAAATGTAGATATTACTACATGGGGAAAAGAAAGCTTTTGAAGGAAAGAGGCATGATCTAATTCACACTTTAAAAGACATGCTACTGAATGTTTATCACTGGGGAAATTATTAACTTTTTTTTTACTTTCATTCTCTGGAATATTACGTGACTATATAAAAACAGAAAGGGGTAAGAGAAAAAACCCAAATTAATCAATCAATCAATCAATCAATAAGAGAAAGGGAAATAACAATATATTGACCTGAAATAATGTCCATGACATAGTATTAGGTAAAGAATAAGTAAATAACAACATGACATATTGTATAGATTGTAATCCATTTTTAGAAATAAAAAAGAACCAGTAAAAATATTTGGATATATTTCTGTATAGCACAGAAAAAAGAATGGGAGAATATGTACACATCAAATTTTAGTGTGTGGTTGGTTACCCTGGGGATTGCAATTGGAAAGGGGTAGAAGGAAAAAAATAACCTTTTCTTTATAAATTGCTGTATTGATTTGCTGTGTATATGAATTAATTTTACACATTTTTAAAAATAGATCACTCTGCTGTGTGGAGAATGGGTAGGAGAAAAAGAATGAAAATGGAGCGCCTGATTAGGAGAACATTTCAGTTATCCAGAGACTGGTTCTAATTATGGTGGCACTGAAGGTAGAAAAGAGGTGATGGATTCAGATCTGTTTTTTGAGACTGAAATAGTAGGACTTGGTGCTGAACTGGATAATGGGGACATTCTCGTGAATGGCTCTCAGATTTTCTGACTTAAACAGACTTGTAGAGGGTAGCTCCTTTAGTAAAAGAAGAACGGTGAATATTGAAATAACATCTGTGGAGAGTAGGAACACAGCTTTGTCATAAAAACAACAAGATTTCAGGGAAATGATAATTGCCCATTTGAGATTGGTGAACTTGAAAATCATGGCGGTATGCCCTGACTGGTGTGGCTCGGTTGGTTGGGCATCATCCTGCAAAGCAAAAGGTTACCTGTCCAATTTCTGGTCACGGCACCTGCCTGGGTTGCAGGCCTGATCCCCACCCGGGCGCACAAGCCAGAGACAACTGATCAACACTTCTCTCACACATTGGTGTTTCTCTCCCTCTCTTGCTCTCTGCCTTCCCCTCTCTCTAAGAATAAATAAAATTTAAAAATGTCATGGCTATAGTATTTTGCCCAACTTACTGATTTTTTTCTAATGCTTATCTGCTTGGGTTTTCTATAGAAGCAACATGTATTTGGGCTTGTCTAGGCTACAGAAGGAGAATGAAACCAGGGGAAGGTTAACGGGCAACCAGATATATGGGTTGTTTTCCATTTTTTCAACCTTCATAAATTATATACATATGTCAATACTTTTAATCAATAAAATTTTCAAATTATTCTTGAGATATTGTCTCAAATGTAGACCTGCTAGGCCAAAGGTTATGATCAGCTTCATGACCTTTGTTATTGCCAGATTAATATTCATTTACTATTAATGAATATTTTTGGAGCTTTTTCCCCCTAAAAGTCCATTCACTTTGAGTTTTACCATTGTTACAGGAGAAACTCAGTTCTTGCCAACACAGTAAAGAATTACAGGCCAGCAACCCGACTAGCATTTAAGCAAAGCTTATTAATGCTAAGTTCTAACAGGAAAACAAAGCAAGGGTGGCCAAAAGGGGTGGCCAGGACCCCCCTCCAGCCAGAGGCCAGATGGCCAGGGGTCCCCCATGTGGCAAGAGAGCCAGGAGACCAAGAGAAGAGAGCCCTTTGTTCTGAGGACTTGCATAGTTGCTGGGGTGGGGGTGAAGGAGTTACATTTTGATTGGTGGATAAAGGTGGTACCAGCTCCCCCGCCCCGGGAAGACGGGACTCCCCAAACATAGGTATGGGTGGGGGTCTGTTAGTCTGAACCATATCTTGCTCCAGACCCTATTTGTTCATCTTGTATGTGTGACGGGAGGCAGGCAGTTAACTAAAGTTGTCTTACAGGTTTTTTAATTTGGGCACTGAAGTTCCCCCTTCCCCCTTCTCCCTTCCAGGCCTTGGGATGAATGCACAGTCTCAAGGCTTTCCTTTTCCCAGTTAGTGGAGATGATGCACACCGACCTTCAAAGGCTCCCCCACCTCCTACACTACCATAGTTTCACTGGTTGTTTGGAATGCCTGGCAGCCTTATGGGACCAGTCTCAGGATTCCTGGGTTAACCTGTGAGCTTCGGCTTTTAGCCTCCTGTGTTAAGTTCCTTGTTAGGTTGTAATGGTGAGGGCCCTGCCTTTATTTCCCCTCTGGCCATTCATTCCACCATAACACCTTTATTTATTTTTTATTTTTTTAGTTTTAATTATTTAGTGAGTATCTGAGTACTAAATAGTGGGTGTAGTGAGCAACGCACTAAGCTCTCTCAAAGATTTTAAGGTTTAAAAGGGAAAACAGAAAACAGGTAAACAAAATGAGAAGCAAGTCAAACTCTGCATGTTGTCAGGGTAATAGGAAGGAAAAGGAACAGAGCAATAGAAATATCAGGAGGGATTTCCTTGGAATTGGAAAGCTTCTCTAAAGAGATAATTAATCTGAAATTTGAAAGATTAGAAGGGATCACCCATTTAAAGAACGGCCCCCGTGTCAAGGCCCTGACACAGGAATGAGTTTAGCACATTCCAGGGACAGAAAGTTAGCAAGTGAAATTGGAACGAACAAAGACAGAGTAGAAGGAGAGGAGGTTAGGGAAGAAGGCAACATTCAGATTGTGCAGGGTTTTACAAGGAATTTGGATTTTATTCTAAGTAGATTAAGAGATGACTGAATGGATTTGAAGCAGAAGAGTGACATGAATCAATTTATCTTTTCAAAAGATCCTGGGTAGCTGCCACATGGAGAATGGATCAAAGGTGGGTGGAGAGACCTGTTAGGAAGCTATTGTGTAGCCTGGAGATAATGAGTGTTTTAGACAGGGGCAGGGCTGGGGCTGGGACAAAGCTGGTACTACTGTGTGTGAGGGAGGCATCTGCCTTGCGCACAACATTGAAGCAAGCACCAAAAGATGCAGTATAAAGGTAAATGATATTTTGATATAACATTTTTAACAACCAAAATTGATGCCAAAAATGAACAGAATGTTAAAATGTGAAATAAAGACAAGATGAGCCCCTGAGTTTGTAAAACCTGTCTCACTTCCCTCCCCCTAATCATGGCCCTGTTTCCAATAAAACTTTATTTACTTGATGGTTAGCTGGCTGTAAGGCTGCAGTCTGCTGTTTTTGAAGCTGGCAAAGTTGGCATTTGCGTTGCCTGTCACTACTATCACCAGTAAGTAGAGACAAGGATTGAATCCTTATGGGCACTTTATTCAGATGCCAGAGATCTGAAAAGATGGTGGGTTGGTTATACACCCTCAAAAGCCATCTTACCATCTCACCTCAAGCAGACTTTTTTATAAGGAGAAAAACGGAAAAGGTAAGAGGTTTGGGGGAAAGGTTAATCAGATAAGAGTTGCAGTCCAGGGGCGATTTTCCCAGTACTTCTTTATCTGTCAATGAACAACTCAAATGCCCTCGCCATGCTTGCAGACCCCCTGGGGCACAAAGGCTGAATTGCTTGTGGACCTCCTGGAGTCACGTGGGACATGCAATCCAGTTCCTGGAATGACAGCTTTCCACTTGCATTAGTCACTTAAGGCTATCAATTAAGGCTAAAATCTTTAACTCTTGAGTTCCCCTATGAGTTTGATTTGTTTAAAGCATTCATATAAGATGAATAAAAAATGGCCCATTAATATATACCCTACAACCAAAGGGTTTCACTTCTGGGTCTGTGGGAGTGTGGATGCGTGTGTGTGTGTGTGTGTGTGTGTGTGTGTGTGTGTGTGTAGACACATAAGGGAATTGAACTGGCAACCTTTCTGTTCTTAGGCCACCACCACTCAATCCATTGAGCCATACCAGCCAGGGCCCTCTTCAGATTTTTTTAAAACATTTAAAAAAAAGATTTAATTAATTAATGTATTTTAGAGATAGGGAAAAGGAGGGAGAAAGAAACATGGGCCGATTGCTTCTCAAACACCCCCAACTGGACCTGGCCCACAACCCAGGCATGTGACCTGACTGGGAATTGAACCAGCCACCTTTCCGTCTGCAGGCCCAATGCTCAGTCCACTGGCCTATAGCAGCCAGGGCTAAAAATATAAGAATTTGAGCCAATCTGACAACATGCATGAAGGAACAAGATCATAAATACCCCTTAGAATTTTTAAAGTTAGTATAGTTGATATTGGTATAGTTAGTATAGTGAGCATTATTAGCATAGTTCGTAGAGTTAGTATAGTTATTATTGGCATAGTTAGAATAGTTTATTAGTACTGTTAGCATAGTTAGCGTTGGTTGCCATAGTTAGTATCAGTTACTGTAGTCAGTATAGTATAGTTAGTATTGTTTGTTAGCATAGTTAGTAAACTTAGTGTTGATAGTACTTTCAGTTAGTGAAGTCAGCAAGCCACCATGTCAAGTGCACTTGCAGCTCTCTTTGCTGACAAGGAGCCCCATATTGGCCTTATAAGCTCCTGAACATTATTGGCTGGGAAACCTTTGCCAAAGTGAGGTTGGCCTGGCACCATCTGGCCGGGACAGAGGTGGCTGTTGCTCAGCAATCAGCTGGGTTCCTGTAGCCTTTTTCAAAAAGTCCAATGTGCAAAGCACTTGAATCGCCCAAATATTATAAAGTTATTCGAGGTGATTGCCACTAGGGAAACATCATTCCTCTCTACGGAGCATGCGAGCAGAGGGGACTTGTTTGATTACCCAGAGGGACCACAGCTACACGACGGAGAAGGAGGCCGAGCCATGTTCTGGCAGCCGGTGTCAGCAGTGCAGTTCTGTCACCAAGGGGCATCGTCCACAGGCACCTGAAGCCAGAGAACATACTTTTAGATGCTGAGCTGAATGTAAAACTTGCAGACTTTGGCCTCAGTACTGAACTTACGGGCCATAAGCTGAGCGTGTTCTGTACCACCCCAGAGCTATCCCTGTGCCAAACCTGTGATGACCCTGGGGTTCATATAGAGAGCTTGGAGGTATTTCTGCACAGAAAGGTGACAAGGACCCTGCAGTTTGTGAGAACTGAAGCAGCAGATACCAAGTGGGCACTGCCACATCCCATATGTTGTATCTATAGAATGTCAAAAACTTTTTTTTTTTTTTTTGCTCTTTTCAGTTTATTGCATGGAGTTACACTAGTCCAAGTTAAAAGCAGGTCCCAAATGGTTACATTACACAAGCTGCGAGGTTTTTAAACTTGTGACAAGGGCCAGAAGGAGGGAAATTCTACTCATTGCAGGGAAATCCTCACATAAGCTTCAGTGAGCCAAAAGCACTTACACCCCGTGAATCTTCAGCTGGTTGTCCTTAACCAGTCCAGTCTCTACAAAGAACTGGCATGTTCTTGCGCTGGTCACCCTGTAGCTGAGTCACTTCTGCATATTTTACAGTACCACTGCAGGCAAATTCTTCTTAGATGCCTTCACTAGCGATCCCTTGGACAGTAGTAAGAGTCTTCCTGCCATTTCTCTGTTGAACTCTTGTATGCATATAATTCTCAGTGCCAGGAGAAGGCAGATCATCACCCTTATTTGCATCAGCAGAGGGGTTGAAAGAGTGGAGGTTCTGGATAGCAGATAGGATTCCTTTTCCTCAGTGGAAATAGCCTG
The DNA here is from genome assembly GCA_004027475.1 of Anoura caudifer. Classification (NCBI taxonomy): domain Eukaryota; kingdom Metazoa; phylum Chordata; class Mammalia; order Chiroptera; family Phyllostomidae; genus Anoura; species Anoura caudifer. The sequence continues at coordinate 191,587 of PVKU01000080.1, forward strand.
CAGAAGGATGCAGCGGGAGAAGGCAGGCTTTGGGGATGGTCAGGAGGTGAGGGGAGATCAAGGTGAAGGTTGTCAGTCCTTGGTGGTGGCAGCTCAGCACCTGGGGCAAATGTCAAAAACTTTGAAAAAATTAATGACCCTCAACCCCAGCAAAACCCTGGAAGATAGAATGAAGGAACTGTGGCTCAGCATGGGCCAGAAGGAGGAACTCGGGCTTTACAGGTGCCCCCAGGTAACAGAGATAATGAAGAACCTGAGCTAGATGAGACCCAGGTGTCAGTAACAGCAAGAAAGTACAGTAAAGTGATGGGCACTTTGATCTGCAGTACCAGGAAAACCAAGGTGAAGGGCTGCACCATCAGGGTAAGGCCTTGCCCTTTTCCTAACCCAACACATGAGATTCAGCCATCAGGGCAAAAGACCAAACAGTCTGCCAGTCCCCCAGCCCGCCTTGAGTCAAGGACCACCACTGCCCCACGCAGCTTGGAGTGGAGGATGAGGAACCCCAGCCCAGCCCTCCAGTGTGGCTCTGGGGGCTCCCCGTCCAGCAGCAGCAGCAGCAGAAGCAGTGAAGCCCCAGAAGGAACCAGCAGGGGAAATTTTCTTCATTCTGGGCAGCCTGATGGTGGTACTCCAGCCCCTCCCTCTGGCCACAGCCAAGACCAGCAGGGGGTGGCTATGCGGGCTTTTAGTTTCCTATTCAGACTCAGGCTCTGGAGGCCGACTACCAAGAAGCAGCATCTCCAAAGGACAAGAGTCAAGCTAATACAATTTTTAAAATTGTGGACAGCCAAGGCAGGGCCACAGTCAAAGACTCTGGGGAGCTCAAGCTGCACTCCCTGCATTTTAAATGCCAAATTTGAAGGTGCCAAGCTCCAGGGAGGCTGGCCACATGGTGCAGAAGATAAGGCAAGAGGCTGGACACAAACAGCTGCAAATGAGAGCAGTGCCAGAAATACCCTCCCTGTGTGCAAGGTGAGAGGACTCAGTCCAGTGGACGACGGAGGTGTGCAGACTGCCGAGGCGTTCTTGCACGGGGTTCACATCAGGAGGGTGCCCTGCATTTCTGTGGCCTTCGGAAACATCCAAAACCTGCTGAGCTTGGAGCATGGCTTGGAGTCCCCAGGGGGTCAAGAAGAGAGGGCACCCTCACTGCCAGTGCACCCCTTGGCTCCCACCTGAATGAAACTTCAGAGACTAGACTGTTTTTCCTGGGGCCCCTTTCTCCCATGTTTCTGGGAGTTCTTATCAAAGTATTTGGTTCTTCTAAATTTTATAATAAACTTGATGATCCTGAAAGGAAAAACAAAAAAGAAATACATACGATGATCTTTTTTTTAAAGATTTTGTTTATTTGTTTTTAGAGAGGGGAAGGAAGAGGGAGAGAAACATCAATGTGTGATTGCCTCTCTCACGCCCCCTACTGGGGACCTGGCCCACAATCCTGGCATGTGCCCTAGACTGGGGATCAAACTGGCAACCCTTGATGATTCTAATAGATGCAGAAAAAGCTTTCAAAAAAAAAGTCAATGTTTAATAATTAAAATATATATATTTAACAAACTAGGAATAAAAGGAAAGTTCCTTAATCTCCTAAAAGCCTATAGCAAATATTATATTTAATATTAGAATTTTAAAAGCATTTTCTTCAAAACATGGCAAAGATGTTTATTCACTACTATCACAGTTACTATTTAGCATCACCCTGAAGGGTCTAACCAATGCAAAAAGACATAAAAAGGAAACGAGATGTAAGAACTAGAAAGAGGAAAACCTCATCACATACACATAATATAATCATCACCATAGAAATTTCAAGAGACTACATGAGCAAACCATGAAAACTAGACAGTTCAGCAGGGCTGTCAACTCCAATATCAACATACAAAAAAAATAGCATTTCTATATATCAGTGATAACACTATGAAACCATTTTAAAATGCACGCGAAATAATAAGACTTGTTAAGTTTTGGTGATGGGTTTTTAACAGGGGGATAGTGATTTCTGGCCTTCGGTAGTAGTGAACAAGATGATTCCGATCGACCGTCCCCTCGTTGCACAAAGGGACAGAGGCACACACACTGCTAGTGCTGCACAGTGCAAATGCAAAGTAAGAGTGGGGAAAACCTACTGGAGATCCTGCAAGGCATTATCCTCAGACACGCACTTAAGCCTGGCGTAAATAGACTAGGTATACCCCCCCAAAAGGGGGAAGTTTCCAGGTGATGGACCGTACTCCTGTGATGTTTAACTACTTGCAGAGAATGGGAAATGGGGAGTATCCAGGCAATTATGTGACAGTGAGAACCTCTGGGTTGGGTAAATGACCTGTTAGGAGACTGAAGCTTCTGGAGCTCAGATTCTGAGAATAGCCTTTTTTCTACGGCAATCACTCAAATCTGCTGAGCCAGCTTTTCGCTAGGCGACTTGTGTGCTTAGCGATTGCCACAAAAGTGCTGTGTTAACAAACTACTCCCAACATTCAGTGACTTGAAGAATTATTGTTTGCAAAGAACACATGTGTGTGACACAGAGGCACAGACAATAGTGTGGTGATGGCCAGAGGGAAGGACAGGCAGGCGCTGGGTGGAGGTGGGCAAAAGGGGGGAAATGGGGACATCTGTGTTGGTGTCAACAATAAAAATAAAGTTAAAAATAAAAAATTTAAAATAAAAAAAATATTTTCTCTCATGCAACTTCAGATCAGCTGGGGGTTATCATATCTAAACTGGGCTCCTGGGGATGGCTGTGCTTCAGGCTGCATGTCCAGCTGGGGTTGGTCCCTCTGTGGGTTAGGCTCAGGATGGCTTACATGTATGTTCATTCTGGGGCACAGGCTGAAGGGGCAGCAGCTTCCCGAGGAAAGTTCCCATGGCAACGGCAGAGATGCAGGAGGGCAAGCCCAGATATGCAGGCACATGTGAAGCCTCCCCTTATACCACATTCGGCAAAATCTTGGGAGTCAAATCAAGTTACATGGCCAAGTGCAATATCAAAAGATCTGGGAAGTAGACTCCTCTCCTAGGGGTTGAGTGGAGTGAGTATTTGCTGAAATATTACCTTACCTGCCACAGTATCAGAAGAGGGGCAGTAATGAATCTCCACGACTATCCAGATTTGTCTCTCTTCACTCCACATCCTGCCTCTTGGGGCTAATTATCCTTTATCCTTTCTCTAAGACAACTAAAAAAGAAATTGGATGAGTACCAATAGCATTTACTAAAAAGCATCAAAGACATCATAATATAGGAACCTTGACCTGGGAGAGAATTGCAGCTTAAAGAGATGAAATGAAGTCATTTCTGTCCAAGGGGCATTTCATTAAAAAAAAAAAAAAAAGACATCTGAGAGACAAGGCTGCCTTTGGCTAGTGATCAAAACTAAGTCCTCTGGCTGACAAAAATATTCCTTTCCTTGTTAAAGATCATAAAGGGCTACCACTTTACCCCGAAGCCTTTTGCTAATCCGAGGGGAATAGCTGAAAAATGGAGTGGCTTGAGAGACACCTGGGCATTGAAATTCAACACATCTCTGAGGGTGGAGACCCTCTGTCCTTGACTGGAATCTGAAATGCGTGACTTTAAAATGTAAGTAGGGCCCTGGCTGGTGTGGCTCAGTGGATTCAGTGCTGGCCTGTGAACCAAAGGGTCACTGGTTCAATTTCCAGTTGGGGCACATGCCTGGGTTGCAGGCCAGGTCCCCAATAGAGGGTGCGCAAAAGGCAACCACACGTTAATGTTTCTCTCCTCTTTCTCCCTCCTTTCCCCTCTCTCTAAAAGTAAATAAAAATGGGTCATTTAGGTAACCCAGTTTGCCCTTGACTATAGCAGGTACTTGGTAAAAGGAAACAAATTCTAAAGAAAAAGGCCACATTACCCTAGCTTTGAAGTTATTCCTAAAAGTAATTTTAAAAATAAAATATCTAGGCATCAACTGGGTAGCTCAGTTGGTTAAAGCATCCCGATAAGCTGAAGTATACAGGAATCAACCAAATCAACCAATGAATGCATAAACAAGTGGAACAACAAATTGATGTTTCTCTTTTTTTCTCCCTTCCTCTCTCTCAAATCAATAAAAAAATTAAAATAAAATGTCTAAGAAACAGTAAGAGATTGTGAACTACACCTCAAGCCAATACAGGATTAAACACCAATTGCTGCCACATTAAACCAGTCATATATTTTCTTATTATTTATTTTATTTTTTATTGTTCAATTACAGTTGTCCCCATTTTCCCTTATTACTCTCCCTTGCCCTACCCACCACCCATTTTTAAAATATTTTATTTATTTATTTTTAGAGAGTGGGGAAGGGAGGAAGTGAAACATTGATGTGCAAGAAAGATTGATTGCCTCTCGCATGTCCCCAACTGGTGACCTGGCCCTCAACCCAGGCATGTGCCCTGACTGGGAACCGAACCAGTAACCCCTCGGTTTACAGGACTCTATTCACTGAGCTGCACCAGCCAGGGCCCTTGTTTATTTTTTTAGAGAGAGGGGAAGGAAGGGAGAAAGAAAGGGAGAGAAATATCAGAGCGTGAGAGAAACTTCAGTTGCCTCTTGCACGTCCCCAACTGGGGACCTGGCCTGCCACTTAGGCATTTGCCCTGATTGGGAATTGACCTGGTGACCTTTTGGTTCACAGGCCGGTGCTGGATCCACTGAGCCACACCAGCCAGGGCTAACCTGATCATTAACACTCCCCTTTTCTTTCTTCCCTGTCTCACTTTCCACACTTTTCCACTTCCTTTACTTCTTCAGTCATCTCCCACATAACTACTTTCACCCAACTTCTTCCCTCCACGTCTGTTCCTGAAGGAATCTAACCTAGTACAACAGGTACACAGTCATATAAGCCTCACCATCATCCAGGTACAGAACAGCGCTCTCACCTAGTAAGTTTTCTTGTACCCCTTTGCCATCCATCCTCTCTCCCTAACGTCAGCCATAAGCAACCGCTGACCTGCTTTCAATCTTTCTCATTTTGCTTTTTATATATTTTTATATAAGATAAAACTTTGATTGAAACTTTTTCTCATCTTGTTGGTTTTATTGCATGGAAGTTGAAGAGAATTTATTATGCCTGAAACTATTAACTTTGACTTAAAAGATCCCTGGGAGAATCTCATTTGCGTCTACTGCTGGGAGACACAGGATGGCCACCTCTGGGAGGCAGAGGGACAGCCACTTGAAGTCTACAACAGAAGATCCCTGAAAATCTCTGGAGAGACAAACCTTTAGGGAAGAACGTAGCATACAAGATTGGCACAAAGCTTTAGTCACTGGAGGGCCAGGAGGTGACACTGAGTCATGTTTTTTCACTCAGTTCAGTGCCCTATGTAAACTCATAGTTGAGTAATGTGGGCACCCAAGTGCAAGTGCATGTACTGGGGAGAGGAGGAAATGTCAGCCATGAGTCAACTCTGAAAAAGCAATTTCCCTCAAATGTCTGTGTGGCATGGCTATCCAAACACCGTGACTTTAATACTCATTCATAAAGCAGGACATCCAAAGCACACCGGCCCAGAATGCGAGGAGTTTTGGCAACTTGACACATCCGGTATATCTGCCACAACGATGCCCAGTGAGGGAGGAGATGGCAAACAGGGCAGGTGACAGCTTGGTGAGCACCAACGTCGTGGTGGGTGCCTCGCATGGCTTGGCAGGCAGCAGAATCCTGAGTAATTGCAGCTTCTGGGGTCCAGGGAGTAGATGATAGAGCCCAATGACTAACAGTTTGGACTTTGGAGTGAGACAGGTCTGGATTGAAACCCAAATGTCATTCCATCCTGCCTACATGAGGTGCCCTGATGTGACTAATGCTGACTAATGGTGGGTGTCCAACCTTTAACAAGTATTTCATTCATTCAACACATACTTATTGAGGACATACAATGCACCAGACACCGTTGACGCCATGGCAGTGAGCAAGGCAACTGAGCTCCTTCTGCTAATGGATCAAGTGCAAGGGCTCTACTCCCTCTGTGCTAGGATCCCCGTCCCTCAGCCTGCTGGATGGCTTAGCTTTTCCAAGTGACAGACCCTTTGCCACCTGCCACGAAGCTCCTTTTAAAGAGTTGGATTTGAAGTCCGCAGTTTTGCTCTGGATACTTGCATCAATTTCCTCTTGACTCTCTGCCCTCCCCTCTCCTGCACCCAACCAGCTGCCCTTTGCTGGGGAGAAGCACCTTCAGACACTTACCCTGAGACAGCCCTGATAACCTCATGAGAAGAAAGGAGAGTCGTCTAATCCCAGAGACCAGTGCTGCCCTTATGTACCTTTGCTCTGCTTTTTGCTTCTCTGGCCTTTCATGAAGAGACCAAGTTTACAGCCCAGTGTTAGCAGTTATCCCGTGTGGGACCCAGTTCTGGGGATCTCTGCCCCTGTCCTTATGTCTGCCAGAGGCTGGCTCTAGCTAAAGTTGCTCGCTAACTTCATGTTCACTTTGTCAGTCAGGGCTCTTGAACACAAAGAACAGCAATGGACCCCTGGCTAGCATAAGTGGAAAATAAATTTATTAGAAGGATATTGGATGACTCACAGAACTGGCGGGGTAGTAGACAAGCAGGCTTGGAAAACAGGAGGATGTGGGGCTGGCAGCTGCAGCAGTCTGGTTGAGAGGACAGAGTCTCAGACATCACTCTCATCACCGTTGCTCTGCAGGGCTCAGACGCCACTGTGGCATCTGTGGCATCCCGGCACAGGTAAAGCCTGCCTGCATTACTAACCAGGTCCCACAACAGGACCCTGGTTGCAGAGCCTGAGCTTTAGCTGTCCAGAAACTCCAGCAAAACTTGGTGATGGGTTAATTGATTCCTCTGCTTTCCCCCCTGTCCCTGGCTGATCCTCACCCAAGTTGGGTGGATCAGGGTTGGTGATGGGTTGACATGCATAATCCTATTTGCAAGGAGGCTTCCCTAGGTTTCATGCTGACCCTATTTGGGCCCATTATTGTATAGCCACCCTTCGGATGCTGTTGTCATTTCTTTGTAATTGGAGACTTGCCTTTCAGTTCCATTGTTAACTCCCTTGCCCTTGTCCTCTGCCTGTTTCCTTGCCGTGTTTTCCTGCAACCCTCTTTGAACCTGTTCATTCTGCTGTGTTTTCATGACTAATATCCTTCTCCCAGCCTTGCTCATTGCAAACTGTAATCCTGTATTCTATACCTTTTCCAGCTTTAAGGCCATTACACTGGAAAAATCCGTGCACATGTAGCTAAAATGATTTCTCTCCAACCATCTCATTCTGCTATCCAAACACTTCCCTTAACTCTTGAACCATCCTACTCATAAAAAGAGTAATTATTTTTAAAAATCCAGGGTTTTGTGCACAGTATAGACCTCTAATTTCTACCATATTTCAATGTTCTCCTCAATTACTAGACATTTTGTGTTTCATGAAAAAAGTAATTTGGGGGATAAAAATAATTTTATCCCTCAAAAATGTTTCAAAGAGCATCCTTTTTCAGTGTTTTACTAGTGTTATTTTCCATCTGAAATATTTGTGGTTTGTAGGTTGAGGTGTATTCTTTTCAGCGTTGCTTATGATAGCAAAAAAATAAGGTCAAAATACCTAATGATAGCAGACTGGCTAAAAAATTGTGGTATAGGCGTATAATGGAATTCCATAGAGTCATTTAAAAAACAATATAGATGGATCTACACTGGTATGGAGCCACATTCAGCACATCATGGTATGAAAAAAACAGGGTGTGTGTATATTATCATTTGTGAAAAAAAATTGTATGCACAAAGAGTATCTCCAGTAGGATACACAAGAGACTAGTACTGATTATTCCCTCAAGTACGGAATCTTTGGTTGAGAGTGGGGGGTGGGAGGGAGACACTTTTTTTCACTGAATACTCAATATGGTGCCAAAATAAAATAAATTATTTCTACTGGAGAAGAAACACAGAGATGGAGGCAAAAACTGTAATCATGTATGATTCATCGGGAAGACCTTGAAAAACGATTCCACTTACAGATTTCTGGTTTGTGGTTTAAATAATGTCTCATTTCTCCTCTGGGTTTGATGGTCACAAAAGCTTTGGGGAAAGCAGGACTTTTTATTTCGCTTTATCTCTTTGGAGGGGCTGATCCCGGTTCTTGAAGAGCCATTCTAGAACACAGGGGTTAGATTTATAACACTGTATCTTCCCTTCTGTGTCACCTCTCTCCAACATGTACGCAGTGGGCACCTGCAGGGCCATCAGGCCGGCACTGCATAGTTCGGTGGCCCATGTGCTGCAGGCAGGTGTCATACTCTGATGAGAATAAAGTGGGAGAAAATATAAGCCTCATCATGATAACTCTTGCTTCATCATTGCGGGCTCAGTTCTGTGTGATTTTTCTCATTCCAAGGGCTCGATATACCAGTAAAAGAGATTTAAGAATTGTCTTTGCCCTGGCTGGTGTGGCTCATTTGGTTGGAGGGTCACCTGTGGACCGAAAGGTCGCAGATTTGCTTTCCAGTCAGGGCACACACCTAGGTTGCAGATTTGATCCCTGGTTGTGGTGTATACAAGAAAGCAGCCAATTGATGTTTCTCTCTCACATCAATACTTCTCTACCTCCCTCTCTCTCTCTCCCCCCTCCCTCCCCCTGTCTCTCTCTCTCCCCTCCTTCCTCTCTCTCTAAAAGCAATGAAAAAAAAATGTCCTTGGGTGAGAATAAAAAAATAATAAGAATTTTTTTTAAAATCCTTGTATGTTCAGGCACATTTACTTCCAACCTAGCAACCTTTTATTTCTTTCAATATTCCAGTAGGTATAAATAATTTTTAAGAAACCAGGATTCTCTTTGCATGGCACAAGCTTTAGTAGAACAAATGAAGTAAGTAATAACCTGTAGAAAATGTCATAGCAGAAGTTTCTGTTTAACTATTTTAAATACATGTATTTAATTTTGCTCCAGTATTTTTCACAATTTTCTCTGGATCTGAGAGATTTGAGCAAAATAATGCTGCAGGTTTGGAAATAAAATAATTCTTTTAGCCTTTTTTCCCCATTTGGCATTCTACTGACATTGAGCAATGCCATGAGAATCCAGGAATCCAGTTTTTTAGTTTTCTTCCAAAGATTTAGACAACTGTTTCACCTTTTTTTTTTTTTTTGGAAGCATCTGTAGAGACTAAATTAAACACAGAGTAACTGAGACAGACATATCTGGTCCTTCACTCAGCCAAGCTGCAATCGTAATATTCATCATTTTTCCACCGGAGGAGGCCTGTGAAGAATTACAAACCCAAACCATAAAGGAGGCCATCAAGAAGCCGCTAGGAAAACCTATTGACCACAAAGGCCTAAGGAATAAATAAGCCCAGACTACACAGTATACAGAGGTAGATATGTCATTCTTCATTCACGTATTCACCGCGCTTAGTAGTTAAGAACATGGACTCAAGTCAGGCTGCCTGAGTTTAATCTTAACTTTATTACTTATCACCTGTTCAATTTTCTCAAATTCTCTTGTGCCTCAGTTTCCTTATCTGAAAAACACTACATGCCTCATAGGGTTGTTTAATATTTTCCCTTTGAACAGTGCTTGTCACATAGTAAACACTAAAGAAGTGCTGGTTAGAGGGATCTATTAATCAGTTTAATAAGTATGCATTGAGCGCCTACTATGGTCCAGGCATTAAGCCAGGTGCTTGGGTTTCAGTGGTCAATGAGACAGTCACAGCATCTGCTTCCATAACTCTGAGACTCTGGTTAACAGGCAATTAAACGAGTGATTACAGGAAATGTGAGGAATGTTTGACAGGCGATGTCAAAGATGCTGTGGGAACACAGTTTATGGGGATGTTCCTCGCTTACGTCAAAGGCAGCTCTGGCTGTTCTTGGAAGGAGCTTTGCTTTGCAGGCACCAGAAAAGGCAGTGCCAGACAGGGGTTACGGGGCCCTGGGAAGCCCAGCTCTCTGGGTGTGCAGCAGGCTCTGTCACCTACTGCTTGTGTGAGCTTAAGCAACTTAACCTCTCTGTATGTCAGATTCCTCACCTGTAAAATGGGAATCACAGCTGTGCTTGCCTCCTAGAGTTGTAATGAGGATTAAATGAGTTTGCCCGCCCTTAACCAGTACCTGGACTATAGTAAGCACTAAATGGGTCTTAATAAGTGTTACTTGAGTATTAAGTATTTTTACTTAATAAGTATTATTACATCATGAAATAGGATAATAATAAGATGGTATTGTATTAATAGTTGATCTTGTGTAGCTCTCTTTATTTAGCTTTACCTCCCCTTTTATGGGGCAGCTGAAAATTTTAGAGTGTTATGTTTCTCCTGTATCTTTTGCCTAAATCAATGGTGCAACTAAAAACTTCCTCCCCCGCCCTCCACCCCTTTTAAGTCTAGCTTTCAGCACAGGTTTAAAAGGGACCTCTACGATGTGAGGAGCAAGAGCCATTACCTGCACACATAATATCAGCAAGCCTCACAATGTATTTTGGCTTTCCTCTTTTGGAAAAAGCATTGAACTTGTAGTCAGAAGACTTAGGTTTTATGCTTCACTGGGCCACTTCCTGGATGGTCTTGGACAAATCACTTAACTCATCTGGTCTTCTCGTTGGCAAAATTGGAGAATAATAATTTTTCATTTACCAGGTCATTATAAGAACAGACGAGATAACACATGAAGGAAAGAGGACTCTGTAACCTGTAAAGATCCATTTAGTTAGAAATACAGCAGATCTTATTTATAGTGAATATACATGGAATCTAAAATAGTCAAACTCATAGAAACAGAGAAGTGGCTGCCAGGGGCTGGAGGGAGGGAGGAATGTGGAGGTGATGGTCAAAGGCACAAAGTTTCAATTATGCAACATAAGTTCCGAGATCTACTACACGGCATACTGCTTGTAGCTAGCTACTATTCACTTAAAATTTGCAAAGAGGTTGGTTCCTTTATTTTTTTAGCTTTTTTAATGCATTTTTTCTTTTTTTTCACCTGTCTAAGAAGGTAGTTCTTAAGTGTTCCTGCCTCACACATAATAATAATAATAATAATAATAAATAATAATAAAGTAGATGGGAGGAAACATTGGGAGGAGATGGATATGCTTATGGCCTCAATCGTGATGATGGTTTCACAAGTATATACTTGTCCCCAAACTCAACAAGTTGGATACATTCAATCTGTACAGCTTTTCACATGTCAATCATACCTCAATAATGTAGTTTAAAAAAACTTAGAAATGCAGTCACATGTATCTGCCTCCTAAATGCTGATCTAGTTTTCTGTCGCTAGCCACGCCCATGGTCCATTCATGTCGCCCAGTACTCCTCAGCCAACTGCCCCAAAGCTTTGGCTACTTCCCTCAGTTTACAGGTAAATCTAGGAAGCTGAACTGGGGCTTAAATTGCAAGAAGGGTAAGTTTGTGGGTATGGGAAAGAAACTAAAATTGTTTTCTTTTTTTTTTCACTTTATTCTCTTTTTCCTCTCTCTCCCTTACTTTCTGAAAAATTCTCGATTCACCCATTCCACAAAAGGAGAAGAGGTAAGAGTTTTTCTTGTCCCTTACCTGGATTTCTATGCTCCTTTATATTTATCTGTTTCACAGTCACCATGTATTGTGGTTATGAGTTGAAATGTGTTATTCCTATGGACCTCTTTCTAAAAATTGGCCTTTCATGGTAGGTACTTGATAAATGTTGGCTGGATTGAATTTAGTTGAATAAAACATAATGTAATTGAAGCTGTTTGGCGCTCGGAACATATTTCACACACTGAGACCCAGTGATTAATTTAAAAAGAGCTTCCAGGGGGTTAAAAATAGATATCTGGATCCAGGCAGTTTTGTTCAGAGAACTTTGAGGGGGTGAAGTAGCTCTGGCTGCAGGCTAGAGTCTTTGTTTTGAGGAAAATGCAAACGCGTGGGATCGCACAGCGCTGCCAGGATAATGTCTGGGTATTTCTGGCCCTTTGGCAGAACTGAATTTCTGCCTGGAATACACTTCCTTCCCTTTCCTCACGTCTCTACTCTTAGTCACAGCTTAACCCAGTAACACATAGCAAATAAGCAGAATTTATCGAAATCTTTTTCTAAACCTTGATCCCTTGAAATTATGACCTGGCAATTTCTTCCGCACCGGTAATTCTGGAGTCAACATGGTACATGAATATGGCAACTGCATGCCCCGACTTTTCTGCCTCAGTTCTGATTTAAAATAGTCTCTCTCATGATCAGACTTGTCTTGTTTTTGGTTCGTATTTATGGAGGTCCTGTAATAAATAGTCTGTCCATCTGAGAAAACTACTATACAACATCTTTAAGATACTACGCTTTAATTACGGTTTTAAATATAGAGTAGGGAGAGTAATTGGATTCCTAAGCATTTATTTGAACGAATTCCCGACCTTAACCAGCAATTAAAAATACAAGTTAGGATGGGAGGGCGATCTGGCTGCGACAGCTGCCCCCCACCGACTGCCAGGTTTGATTCTGCTGATCTGGCTGCCTAGGCGTGTGTCGCTGTCCTCCCTCAGCACCCCTGTGCTGCACGGATCCGGAGGCTGAGCGCTCGCCCTGGGTGGGAGAAGAGGACTTTCGGAGACAGAGAGGACCGGGTCTCCATCAAGGGTATACTGTCAGCTTCCCTGCTAGACCATCCAAACAAGCTGTCAAGGTCCATTTGTAAGAGGAGGTAGGGTAGTCAAGCTTCCAAGTCACCAGACACATCCAAATGAGTGGATGGGGGGAACACATGAGAATTAGGTACCATTTAAAAAACACAGATTTCCCAATAACCTGTATTTTTAAGTTATAATATTTAGAGTTGGTAAAGGTGGGAAAATCAGATACATCCTCCGGCAGGAATGTAAAGTCTTTAAAACAATTTTTCAGTATCTACTGAGAGTATTAAAAAATTCAGCCATATTAAACTAATAATGTTACTTCAAGGAAACCCTTCTAAAGGATGTGGGCAAAGATTCATACATAAAGATGTTTGTTGAAGAGTTTGTAACAATGAAAAATTAGAAGAAATCTAAATCTTAAGTATTAGGCATTCAGCTATATAAATTTAGGACCTTACGTCCACTCACTGGATCAATATGCTGGCTTTTGAGTTCTTTCCACATAAATGTTCTCTGGGAGAAATAAAGTTGAAAGTGGTAATTTTGAAGGATAATGAAATTATTCTTACTAAGAACATAGGAAACAAAATAAATATATGATATTAATCATTTATATTAATACCAATAGGTCCATCTGGAATTAAATCAAGATCTCTGGCTATGGGATTGTAGCTCATTTCAGTTTTTTCTCTTTGCACCATTCTGTGTTGTTAAATGCTCTGTCGTGAGCATGTGTTATTGTTATAATCAGAAAAAAGCAATGGAAAATTATGGAGGCTTATCAGTGAACCTCAGCACAGAGATACAATATTATATTAGAAGCCAGGTGGAGTGAATGAGGGAGTCAGCAGAGCGCTGTCAAAGAAACTCTTGCTCAGAAAGAACATCACAGAGGACCCCGCTGCAGACCCAGGGGCGGGCGTTCAAGCTTTGCCAGTTACCATCCAGAGAATATTTAAGTGCTGGGAACTCCCTAAGCCAAGATCATGGAAGAATTTTATTTTGAACGTGCTTTAAATAATTGAAACTTCTCTGTGTAGCAAGAGAGATAGAGAAGAAAGCACCAGGCGTTTAAGGAGGGTGTTCGTGAAGGCTGGTGGCTGTGAAGTGACGCAGCAAGGCAGAACACTGTCTCCTGGGAAGACCAGCGCCCAGACAGGTCCCCACCTCTGCCCGGGAAGGGGGGAATTACGTAATTTAGGGTTCTCATTCTCATTTATTTATTTATTATCCAAGACATTAAGCACCTCCTAAGTACTAGACACTGTGCAAGGTCCACGAATTGTATTCATAAATAATGCACCTAGAACATACTTGTAGTTGGATAAGTTGGGTTTATCAACTTGTTGCTGCTAAGGAGAATGCACACCATGGGGAACCACGAGGGCATTTCAGTAAGAGGGTATTAAACTTAAAGAATTTGGGTTTGCCCTGACAGTGTGGCTCAGTTAGTTGGGCATCATCCCACAAAGCAAGGGGTCACTGGTTTGATTCCTGGTCATGGCATGTGCCTGGGTTGTGCTTTGGACCTCTGGTTGGGGCATGTGTGCGAGGCAGCCAATCAATGTTTCTCTCTCACATCAATGTTTCTCTCCCTCTCTTTCTCCCTCCCTTCCACTCTCTCTAAAAATAAAGTTTAAAAAATATTTAAAAAGGATTTGGCTTTGGGTTAGGCAATTTAGAGGAGGGTCCACAGAAACAGAGTTTAGTCTGTATTGGGTGTTTTCAAGAAATGGGGGGTTGGTTCTATGATTGGGCATATGAATATGAATATATATTATATATATATATATATATAATCCTTGCCCTAGGATACATTTATTGAATTGTGAGAGAGAGAAAGAGAGAAAAAAGAAAAACATCAGTGTGAGACAGAAACATGGACTGATGGACTGGCTGCCTCCCACATGTGCCTGGATTGGAACCAGGCCTGCAACCTAGGTATGTGCCCTGACCAGGGATCGAACCTGTGGGACTTTGGTGCATGGGGGGACATTCCAACCAACCGAGCCACACTGGCCAGGGCATATCAATATATCTCATCTGTAGGGAGGGCCCATGAGAGTAAGGCTAAAGCTATAACTGGGAAAGAAGTGGCAGTTAACCATATGAGCTGGAGGGAGGATATTTGGTATTCTGTAGTTTGGACAGTGTAAATGTTTTCTCTCTTTTCGGATATGATTATAAGTGGTCTTGGTTTTTTGGATTCACCATGGTCACAGAGTGCTCTTGTCTGAAGTTAATGTTGTGTGACATTGCTTATGTTCGTTGGGATAACAGCAAGATCTCACTGTGAGTGCTGGGCCAGCTCATAGCAGCGCTGGCCTGAGAAATATCAGGCTGGTTCCTGGGTATCAGGGGACTGCTTTTCTCTTTTTCACAACTGAAAAAGTAAATGAAGCTCTGACTGGTGTGGCTCAGTGGATGAGTGCCTGCCTGCAAACCCAAAGGTCGCCAGTTCAATTCCCAATAAGGGCACACGCCAGGGTTTCGGGCATGGTCCCAATCCTGGCATGTGTGAGAGGCAAGCAATCAATTTATCTCTTGCACACCGATGTTTCTCTCCTTCTCTTTCTCTCTTCCTTCCCTTCTCTCTAAAAATACATAAATTAAAAAAAAAGGTAAATGCAGAACTTCACTTATGCTAAGTGCTATAAAAAATGAATAGATGCAATGACAGAGTCAAGGGTGGGGTAGAAACCATTTGCCCAGGTTGGTTGAAGGAAGCATCTCTCAGTTGGTTAGAACGTCATTCAGATTCGATCCCCAATCAGGGCACCTACAAGGAGCATACCAATGAATACATAAACGAATGGAACAAACTGATGTTTCTCTCTGTCTGTCTGTCTGTCTGTCTGTCTCTAAAAATCCATAAAATTAAATAAAATGTCCTAGAACTGGGGAATGAGGTCAGGAAGAGGTTATCCTTGGAGAGTCACAGACCCATGGATTGAACTATCTGTGGAGCCAGGTGCTTCCGCTCACTGCTGAAGGTCAGTGGTGAGAGGAAGATGGTCTCTGCTCTTGCACCCACTGGTGATGGACTTAGCCTTGATGCAATTACCTTGCCAAATGAGTAATCTGAGAGTGAAACTACGAATGACTACAAATTATAAACTAAAGTGGTGATTGTGCTATTTGCATGAAATGGTCATTTGCAAGAAGTTGTCTTAGTCTATTCAGGTATTATAACGAAATACCACAGACTGGGTGGCTTATTAACAGCTGCAATTATTTCTCACAGTCTGGAGGCTGGATGTCCAAGATCAGGGTGCCAGCACGGACAGGTGAGGGCCCTTTTCAGGTTGCTCACTTCTCATGTATTCGCATTTGGTGGAAGGGGTAGTGCGTTGGAGCCTTAATAGAGGCATTTATCTCATTTGTGAGGGTTCCATCCTCAATACCTGATCACTTCTTAAGGGTCCCACTTCCTAATAGCATCACATTAGGGATGAGGATTTCCATGTATTCTAATTTGCGGGGATACAAATACTAAGACTATAGCAAATGCTAAGAAACGGATTGCAAATGTGTCATAGAAATTTGGAATACCGGGTCCAATCCAAACATAGGAGTGTGTCCCCTTCTCATCAAGAGGTTGCTGATTGAATTACTTCTGGAAAAATGAAAAACAAGAAGTTGTTAGCAGAAATGGGTGGTGTGTCTTCTTGGGAAAAAGGGAAGCAAAAGACCTAGATTTGTGATTGCCAGTGTCCTGTGGGGAGAGCGCCCAGACCAGCCTCCCCAAAGGTTCCAGCTGGTTTAGTGATGTCTCTGGATACACACTCTCAAGTTCTCTTTTGCCATTTACTCTCCTTATCAAATAGAATTCACAAAAGTCGGTACTTCTATGATTGAAAAGAAAGTGCTAAAGTTCAATTTTGAAAGCTCACTTGGTCAAGACATATTAATTACTCTTTCTCTATATTGCTGAATTGGTTTTTCTATTTTTAGTTGTTCCTATTAAAGGATTTTGACATCTTATCTTCATGAGTAATATTGGTCTGTAGTTTTCTTTTCTTTTTTGGTCATGCCTTTGACTTTATCAGATTAATAATGACCTCATAAGATTAGTTAACTGGGAAGTGTTTATTACTCTGTTTTTGGAAAGAGTTTATGCAGCGTTGGCATTTTTTAAACATTTGTTAACATTCACCAAGTAAGTTGCTGAATGAAGCCTTAAATTTTCTTTTCGAATAGTTCTTCATTACAAATTCAATTGCATTAACAGATCTAAAGCTATTTGGGTTTTCTGTTTTGGAAATTTTTGTCTTTTAGGGAAATTGATCATTTATGTAAGTTGTCAAATATATCAGCATAGAGTTGCTCATAATATTCTCTTACTTTCTTTAAATGTCTATAGCATCCGAAGCAATGTTTTCTCTTTCTTTCTTGATATAGGTAATTTGTGTTTTTTTCTAGATCAATTTTATTTATTTATTTTTAAATATTTTATTTCTTTATTTTTAGAGAGAGAGGAAGGGAGATGCCTGAGAAGAGAGAGGAAAGAGAGGAAGAGAACCATCAATGTATGCTTGCCTCTCACACGCCTGTGCTGGGGACCTGGCCCACAACCCAGGCATGTGCTCTGATGGGGAATCAAACTGGTGACCCTTTGGTTTGCAAGCCGGCACTCAGTCCACTGAGCCATACCAGCTGGGGCATAGATCAATTTTATTTTATTCAAAGAACAAACAGTTGGTTTCATTGACTTTATTTTTTTCCATTTTCTTTTTGATTGATTTCCATTCATTGTTTCTTCTTCTACACACATTTAATTTGCTTTGATTTTACGAGGTAACTTATTTTCATTCAGTTTATTTTTAAATTTCCTTGTAATTCTTTCCTTGGACCCTTCTCAATAGTTCTTTCTCTTTTAATCTTATTCCATATACCATTTTTTTCTTCTGCACATTTATTCATTAAAGAAATACTTATTGATCACCTACTATGGGGTATTAGGTACTATCCTAGGTCCTTAAGAGACATGAGTGAATAAAATAAATATTCTGCTGACACAGAGCATACATTCTAATGTGGGTTACAATTTTATGATTTGGCTTGTGGGTATTCTTAATGAAGGGGTCCCTTCTTTTTGAAGTCTTGACATACCCCTTCCTTCCTATATCTCCATTATGATGCCACAGTATTTATTTGCAGCTATGAAATGATACCAGTGACTTTTTAAAAAATCCTCACTTGAGGACATTTTTTCATTGTTTTTGGACAGAGGAAGGGAGAAAGAGAATCATCGATACAAGTGAGAAGCATCATCTGGTTGCCCCTCATATGTGCCTGGACCTGGGATTGTTCACGCCTGGACCAGGGATAGAGCCCGCAACCTAGGTGTGTGCATTGACTGGGAATTGAACCTGTTACCCTTTGGTTACAGGATGACACTCCAACCACTGAACCACACTGGCCAGGGTGATATCAGTGACTTGTACATTAAAAAAATACTTAATACCTAATATTTATACCTTAATTGATTCAAACCACCTGTCTACATATATTTCCTAAATTTGTAATCATCCTTTGAGAAAAATGGTGTTTATTCAAAGAATTGTTCTCCTCTGACTTCTTTATGCCTTGTCCTGTCTGAAGGCAGGAAGATAGACTGGATTTTCACAAGCATCTTCTAGTTTTAGGATTTAATCAGTACCAAGGTTTCCGAACATCACCAACCAAAAGTGTTATTAAAATTATCTGTCTCAGATAATCTCAGTACTGGGATTATGGTGTCTTCAATTTTCTCTTTTATACTCTTAATGTTTGAAAAATGAACAAAGGAAGGAACCCTTCGAATGACCTAAGCTTAAAGGCTTGAACATAATTAAAACATTTTCCTGGTCATTTGCAGAATGAACCTATTTTAAAAAAAATAATGCATTTTAAAACAAACAAATAAATATTAAGTGAAACAAAAATGAATACCTGGTAAGAGATTAACATCCAGAATACATAAAGAACTACTACTCAACAACAACAAAAAACACAATAGGACTTTTAAAAATGGGCAAATTAAAAGATGCACATCACCAATTATTAAGGCAATGCAAATCAAAAACCACAATGAAATACTACTTCATTGTCACGGATTTGTAGAATTTGGAAGCCTTGTCCCCTGTTGGTGGGGATGTAAATGGTGCAGCTGCTGTGGAACAGGATGGGGATTCCTCAGAAAGTGAGCACAGAGTTACCACATGATCCAGCAGTCTCACTCCTGGGTGTATTCCCAGAATAACTGAATGTGGGGACTCGAAGGGATTTTGCACGCCCACATTCATGAGCACTATTGACAATAATCAAAAGGTGGAAGCCACCCAAGTGTCCGTCAGCGGATGAATGGGTAAACAAAATGTGGTGTGTGCATACAATGGGCTATTATTCAGCCTGAAAGAGGAAGGAAATTTTGACATATGCTACAACATGGATGAACCTGAGGACATGATACTAAGTGAAGATAAGCCAGTCACCAAAGGACAAAGGACAAATAGTGTATGATTCCATTTAGAATAATCAAATTCATGGAATCGGAAGAATGGTGGTTGCCCACGGGCTGTGGAGAGGGCCCCGTAGGAGTGAGAGTTGAATGGCTACAGAGTTCAGCGGGGGAAATTGAAAAAGTTCTGGAGGTGGACGGGGGTGATGGTTGCAGAACAGCGTGAACGTACTTCATGCCGCAGAACTGTGCACTTAAAAATGGTAAAAGTTAGCCCTGGCTGGTGTAGCTCAGTGGATTGAGCATGGGCTGCAAACCAAAGGGTCGCCAGTTCAATTCCCAGTCAAGGCACATGCCTGGGTTGCAGGCCAGGTCCCCAGTATGGGGTGTGCGAGAGACAACCATACAATGATATTTCTCTCCTCTTTCTCCTTCTCTTCCCCTATCTCTAAAAGTGAATAAATAAAATCTTAAAAAATGGTAAATGTTAGATTTTGTATATTTTATCACAATAAAAAATGGGTACCCAATCTTATTATACAGAGGTAATTTTAGAAACCAAGAAGCAACAATATTTCAAGGCTAGATAGTTCTTATTTTTCTTAAATTACATTTAAAAATGATTATCTTGCTTTAGGATGATTGTGCTTATGGGTGGAGTTTGAAATCTTAAAATCACAGTGAGTTCTGTGTTCCTCTGACCACATCAATTTTCAATCTAATTTTAAAAGCATTTAAATTAGCCATATGACTACACAAGTGCTTATTAAATGTGCAATTTAAAATGCATAGGGCTGTGCAACATGGTTGAGTTAACAATCGCCATGGGAATCTCATGAATAGAATTCGATGACACCATGCTATCATTAGTACTGCATTAACCCACCTTTATTCGTAGCTTATTTTTCCCTTCTTTAATTTCCAAACTTCACCTTCATTGTTCTTCACACTGTTCTATTACTACAGCAGAATATCTTCTAAGTTTTGTATGTTAAATTGATATGTTATTGAACTGAATCTTTTCAGCAAACCAAGGAAAATACTCTTATTTCTGTGTTATTAGATGAGGAAACTCAGGCTCAGAGAGGTTGAATAACTTGCTCACTATCACACAGGAAGTCACTGGCAAGGTAGAAATTGAGCTTCAGGGCAACCTGTCTTAATAAAAGTCTCTCCTCAACTCCATCAGCATGTCGTACTTTATTTTCAGTATCTTCCTAAAATAGTTTCAACTCCTGGTTTCAACTCTTCCATGACATGAGAAATGATAAAATACACACCACTGCTCATGACCATAAAGCCCAATGTGGCAGAGAAATGACACCCATGACAGCTTCCTGTCGATCTGGAATCTTTCTTAAAATTGTCTAATTAATTTTTGCATTTGTTTGCACGTGGGAATATTTCCTATTGTCCTTTGTTTCTGAGTTTACATCATATCCTGAACAGTGCCATAGTTTATTTCAATTAATGCTTTCTTGTTCCTGGTACACGGTTTCTCTTTGAATATTCTTCGGATGCGATGAATGCTCTGCTTTTCATCACCCTCAGACAGAATTCGGCTTCCCTCATAACTCCCCGCTCACCTTCACACACTCTCCACCCTAGATTGGAGCCAAGTATTCCTGCTAATGCCCAGAGTATAATCAAGACTCTTTTTGATCGGATAAGTTGACTTTGCCACCAGTCCTTTTACACTATTCGTCTCCAACCTGTTTCCCTGTTTCGGGCCGTGCATCGCTGTGGCACGCACCTTCTGCCAGGACCCAAATTCCCACATGTATCTAAAGGAAAACCTCTCAAGGCTGGTTCAACCAGCTGAGTCCTCAGCTGGAGCCTGGTTTTTCATAAATGGAAGTATGGAGTACCCTGTCTTCTTTAGGTCTGTATTGGTAGTCCAAGCATTAGGAAAAGAGGGACCTAGTTTTCTTATTCTAGAGTTTTTCTGCACTTGCAAGAGAGATGGTAGGTTATGAATTTCAAGGAGTCGACAACGTAGTCTGGCAATGGGTTAGGAGATAGTATTAGCTTGACCTTTCCCCCACTGTATTCATTTAACAAATGTTTATTGGCTACCTGTTGGGTTCCTCTACTCTTCTACGTACAGAGGGACAGACAAAGTCATGGAAAATCATAACGTTATGGGAGAGCTTAGCATTTAATGCAGCCTGATGTAGAGGAGCAGGATGGGGAAAGGTGATGCCTGACAAGAGTGACCAGACCAAGGGGCTGAGTGTATTGTAGAACGAGAATGCAGTGTGAACAAAGATTCCGAGGGAAGGGCAATGTGATTACGGTAGTCAGAGGGAACGCCCCACGCACGAAGAAGGGGGCTGCAGTGGTAAAGGGTTGGGGGCCGGAGGGGCTGAATGTGTATCTAAGCGTACAATAGTACTCACTTATCTTTGGTTTTGCTTTCCACGGTTTCTGTTACCCGTGACCAACCTCAGTCTGAAGATACTAAATGGAAAATTCCAGAAATAAATAATTCATAAGTTTTAAACAGCTGTTCTGAGGAGCATGATGGAATCTCCATCAGTCCCACTCAGGACTTGAATCACAGCCTTTGTTAGCATATCCACACCAATTAGTCACTTAGAAGCCAGCTCAGTTATCAGATTGGTTACCAGAGAGAGACATGTGCACGTAACTTTTATTACAGGACACTGTTATTATTGTTCTGGTTTATTATTAGGTACAAGTAAGTTAATCCTTACCGTGCCTAATTTGTAAATCGAACTTTATCATAGTTATGTATATACAGGAAAAAGCATAGTATATACAGGGTTCAGCACTATCTTCAGTTTCAGGCATCCACTGGGGTCTTGGAACATATTTTCTGCACATAATGGGACTAGTCCATTTAACATTTATTTTGTCTTAGAAATAGTTTATTTTCATTTAATGAACATGCTTAGAGTGCTATGTATCTTGTTTACTTACATGGTTTCTCAGGGCAGCAAAAGAGGAAAAGAGCAAAAGTGGAAACAGCAAAGCCTCTTAAATTCTAGGCTTGGAAATTGGCCAATGTCACTTCCGCTGCTTTTTTTTTTTTTTTTTTTGGGTCCAAGCTGGTCATAAGGCTCATCCAGATTCAATGTGGCAGATGATTACATAATGGCTTGAATTCAGGGAGTGTGATTTATTGGGGACCTTTAACCATTTTAACAGGGAGACAATCATCAGCACATAGGGTTGTAATATAGAGGTAGGTCACAGCGCAACAGGGATGTACGGAAAGAAACCCCTGAATTGGAAGGGGGGATCAAGAATAGCATCAGGGAGGCATCATTAACCCAGGCCCTGAGACTTGGAAGACCAGTTCCGTTTTGGAGGTAAACTTGGTGGGTGGTCAACAGAAGGATGAGGAAGGGGAGGAAGGGCATTCCAGATAATCAGAACAGCAGGTACAAGAGAACATGTTGGACTGGGGGAAATAACAATGCTACTCAGAATGGTCGGAGGAAAGGGCAGTTGAGGAAGAGTGAAGGTGAAGAGGCTGAACCTGATCAGGAAGTGGCATGAGGGCCTTGCTAAAGCGTTTTCAAATACTATGCTTAGAATAGGTCACTGAGAAATTTGGGTAACCACAGATCAGGGCAACCACATGATCTGATTTGTGTATTTGAAAATCCCTTTGGGAATCCACGAGACGGGGATGAGGTGGAAATCAGCAAGGACAGTGAGAAGACAGTTGCAAAATACCAAGTGTAAGAAGATGAGACCTGCAGAGAACAACGGCCTCAGGAGCAGAGAAGAGGAAAAGGGATCCAGAAATCTTTATGGGGTGGAATGGAGAGGATTTGGCAACTGAAGGAAGAAGAATGTTAAAAAGACTCTCATCTCAGGCTTCTGACTTGGCAACCAAGTGGATACAGGTGGCAAGGCTTTTTTTTTTTTTTTTTTTAAGACAGCAGGGAAGGAGGAAGAAAGGGGGAGAAACTTCAATGTGTGCTGGCCTCTCATGCGCCCCCTACCGGGAGCCTGGCTTGGCCTGAAACCTAGGCATGTGCCCTGAGTGGGAATTGAACCAGTGGCCCTATGGTTAGCAGGCTGGAGCTCAATCCGCTGAGCCACACCAGCCAGGGTGGGTGGCGAGGTTTTCAGAGAAAAGTGCTCATTTAAGTTATGGACGAATCCATTGATTTCGCGGTGCCTGTGTGATGAGCAATAGAGAAGTGGGGTAGACCAGTTAGACGCACAAATCGGAAATCTAGCAGAGAGGACTGGACTAGAAATAGAAATACAGAATCCATCAATTCACAGGTGGCAGTAAGAAGCCATACGTTTCCCAGAAGTGCGTAGAAGGAAGAGAATAGAGGCTGGAGATGAATGAAAGGGAAGAGCTACATTTAATGGCGTGAAGAGGAGGAGATATTCTTGTAGGAAACTTAAAAAGAACAGAAAGGTAGAAGGAACACCAGGAGAGTGATGTCCCACGGGTCAAGGGAGAGAGTGCTTGTGTGATTGATGGTGGGTGAGGGGGAGTTGCAGGAAGTTGAAGAGCTCCCTCATAGAAAGCAAAGTGACCTCCCAGAAGGAAGTGTGTGGGATCAAACTTTGTGGAGGGGAAGGCTTGTAATAATTGTGCTGAGAAAGAAAATCTTTGAATGCTGCTTCCTGCCAAGTTTCTGCTCAATATTCTTCTCACTTTCACACTAAGCTTCGCCTTTTTATTCTCTCTTCCCCTTCTCTCCGTAAAACCACTTTAATTGACTGGCATTTCTCTCTGTATAACAATGATTTTAAAAAGAATCACCAATGACTTTTGTGTTCCACCTAATACACATTCTCTCACTGTTATTTGTGCAGGAGAATGAACATGCCTAATATTCTTAACAACATAATCTGTGATTTTGTCTAAATTATCAAATTGTGATATCCAACAGGGAAATGGGAATACAAACTCTTTTCTCCCAGCCTCAGTGGAATATTGGGGGAGTTGATAAAATGAGGTAGTAAGGTACATGGACATCTGTGATAAGTAGCTATAATTATATTATCTGCCTGATAGGATTGTTTCAGGGATTAAATGAGATAATGAAAGAATAGTACATAAATAACATAAAATATATAAAACAATATATACATATATCATGCTATGCATTATTATTACACGATACCATGAAATTCTCAATAAATATCTGGCATGTGATAGCAAATGGTAAGAGGTACCTTTGAGTTTGAAAATTAGCAAACTAAAATCTAGCAAGTGAAGAAAGAAGGTCCAGTTATTTGCGGGTGCTTAGGTAGAAAAATATTTGTTAGTATGAAATGATATGTCTGGAAATTGCTTCAAAATAATATCCATGTTGGCCTTGGCTGATGTGGCTCAGTTGGCTGGAGCATTCTTCAGTACACTCAGAAGTTGTGGTTTCGATTCCCAGTCAAGGCACATGCCTAGGTTGGGGTACTTATGAGAAGGCAACGGTTTCTCTCTCGCTCTCTCTCACTCTCTCTCTCAAAGCAATGAAAAAATGTCCCTGGGTAAGGATAAAAAATAAATAAAGTAATCTGTGTTGGGGGTGGGGTCCAGGAATTGGTGATGCTATTGAAGCTGGGCGTTCATTATTCTAATTTTGTATCATTTGAAAACTTCAGAATAAAATGTTATTTGTTTCACTCTATGCAACTGTGTTGACGCAATGCACTTGATATATTGAAATGTAATAAAAACTTGTTTGTAACAGCTCAAACTGGGGTTTTGGGGTTTAGGCACCTTACACATTCTCCATTCCCAGAAGTAATGGAGTAATGCAGGGACTATTTAATTTGAAATGAAGATGATGATTTGCATTTACGGCTGTTATATATCATAAATGAGAGTCATTTCAATAACTAGTTTCAGAATATCTTTTTCTGTTCCACCTCACCAATTTTATTCACCATTAACAAGAAACTACAAGTCCCAGGATGCACTGCACAATTAACGTTAAATCAAGGACCTCGCTTTTTCGATCGGGTTGCCCTCGCCTTATTTGAATGCTAATAATCGCGGCAAAAATTGACTTCTGCGACTCAGAGCAGACTTCCGAGTCGTTGTACCCCTGGATCTCTCTGGCCTGCAGTTCAGAGGGGCCAGCGTGGCACCTTTCTGTTCAGGTATCGCCCCGGGCAGCCTCCCACTTTTCTGGGGCTTCCATGCGCGCTGGGCTCTGTTAGTGCGCCTCCAACATGGCGACGCTGTTGGCGGTAAATTCGGGTAAGTGCGGTGGGGCCGAAGGAAAACTGGGTCAGGGCTACAATCGGTTTTCCAGGGAGACACCCGGGCTGTGAGGGTCCTTGGAGCCCACGCTTCCTATTGTGCATAGTGCTCGCTTCTCCCTAGTCCTGGGCCTAGGGTGCCGACCCTTCCCCAGTTTGAATGGCGCGCGTTGGCGCTGCGGCTCTACTCCCGGAGCTGGGCTTTGAGGGTCGAGGCAAGGAGACCGGGTTCACTGCAGTCGTGCGTACAAGCAGCCCAGGGCCAAGCTTGATCGTTCCCACTCCCCACCCCATTATGTGTGTGCGACCGGGATTTCGCCAGGATACGCAAGTCTCGGGCAATGAGGCCAGAGGACCTGAGATATTTTTCAGCCACGAGCGCCGGTTGACAACTCGCACCGGGACCCTTCGTGGAGGTTGGGGGGTTTTTGCAGGAAGCAAGGACCCCGATTATGAACCCTGCAGCCCGAAAGGTGGCGGAGAAGGAGAAGGAGTGCCCTGGGCTCATCAGATGACTTCCAGTTTTGCGGGTGTGGCCATTTCTGGATGCTCCTGTACCTTTGGAGTGTTTGATCTTCGGGGCGAGGTAGAATCTAGAAGGCAGTGAAGGAACTCGGAAAGACTTGGGGTGGGTTCTCTTTTGGCAGTTCTCCACCGGGGGTTTTTCAAACGTCTCGGGCGTTTGAAACAGTGGGTGCACTTTGATTGTCACAATTCCTGGGAAGCACTGTTGTTGGCGCCTAGTGGGCGGGGCAAAGATTCCTGAAAGTGAATTTTCTGCTTAGAATGGCAGTGACTAGATTGAAACGTACTTAACTTCGTGGACACAATTAAGAGCGTATCTGTGTGGTAATTGCTTGTCGAGAATCTCACTCAAGAGCACTCTTTCTTGGGCTCCTTGTCCTTCTGGCTCTATGCAGTCTCTCCCCCCCGCCCCCCCTCCCCGTTTTGTTCTGCTTTGCACAGGACTGATATTCTTGAAAAGTTATCCAAAGCTGAGTGTTTCAAATCAAACCATTTCAGAAACGGAGCTTGCTGAAGCTAAGTGTGTATAATACAAAGGAATTTATTAGTTCCTCACAGTTCTATTGTATATTGTGTTACTTTCACAGAGTTTACTTTCTTTTGTCAACTCTTTGCCAGAAGTCTTTTTTCTTTTTATTTACTTATTTTTAAATTAAGTATATTTTATTGATTATGCTACTACAGTTGTCCCATTTTCCCCGCTTTGTCCCCCCACACCTGGCCAGGTACCCCCGTTCCCTCCAGCATTTCCCCTCCCCTTAGTTTGTCAGAGTTCTTAAGTCCTTGTTGTAAGGCAAGATTCAAATTTGCCTAGGAGTCATTTTTGGTATCTTTTCTTTGCACCCAGTGCCAGTCAATTGCCAATTCTGACTCTGGGAAAAGGCCTTGTCTGTTTCACTGTCCTAGTTTAGGTTTGCACCTCAGGAGAGGCTTACCCCTCATCCTTGGTTCCTGACACTTCCTGTTCTAGAGAGACCGTCAGTCATGCCTTTGTCCTACAGTGCCAGTTTCATTTTGTCACCTGCTAGTACTTGAAACGTTCCCATTTACTCATAAGAAAAAAGCCATCTCGTTCTGAAATCCGAGGCTCAAAACTACTCCATCCTTTGCAGTTAGAGAGGGCCAAGAGAGTGATTTCTAGGGAACTCAGCAAAGCACCATGCAACTAGCATCTGGTGGGGTGTCACCAGGACCCAGGGGCAGGCCCTCATTTTGACAGGTCCAGAACTCTCTTTGTTAGTGTGTCTGGAGTTGATCAGATCGTAGTAATTGAATTTCTCTAATGAAACTCAGCAAAAGACAGATATATGCCACACCAGTATGCCAATTTATTGATCTTTAATGGGAAGTATATCTGCACCGGTACTCCTGCTTGTGCGTCAGCTCATTCTTTGCTCTAGAATTTATATGACGCTCTGTATTTTTAATCAGAGGTTTGGCAAGTATGGGAGCAAAGCAGGGAGTTGGAGGATTGCTCTCGAGTGTGGTTGAGGCTCTCCGATTCCGTTCCCCCACACCAGAGACCTGGCATGCCGTTTCCCACCCTGCCCTTCAGATTAGGGTAGGTGTTCCCTTTTACATATTCTCAGCACTCTACACTTCATCACATTTTTTATTGTACTGGTAACTGTTTTTTGAAGTCTGTGTTTAACGTCCCTCTTGTCAACCTGTGAGTTCTGTGAGGGATCCTGTCTGTCTTGTTTAGTCTATAGTCCCAGGCCCTCTATAAGTATTTGCTGAGTGAATGAATGATCGAGCTTGACTGATTCAGTCTGTCCTCTCCCTACACATCCCCCTTTTAAAAAAAAATTCCCCAGTAGATTGCCTTCTGACATTGTTCACAGAAATTTAGTGCATTTAGTTTAATTAGGTTAACTTTCATGTCAGTCATGTTGTCCTGGTAACTTTATGTGGTTCTGTGTTTTCTCAGATACCAGTTAAATGTGTTTATAGAGCATCCTTTACAGTTTCGGCTAATTTTACAGTTAGTGTAGTTATTTATTTCTAAGTTTTGTCTGTTGAGTGACTAAGTGGATTTGACTAGTTTCCCTTTCAGAGTCTTTATAAACAGGGGAACCATATCTGATTGTTCGAACACAGAAACCTTGGACTTCAGGGTAGTGTCTTTCAAATAATGGGTTTTAAATAAATGTGGTGGGTCCTCCACCAGAAAAGGAAAGAGTAAACAAAATCTGGGTGCACTGGTGTGATAAATGAACGAATCTCAGTATTTCACATAAAACTCGTTGGACTTCTGCATGTACGCGTGTACTGGGTTGAAATATGGAATATTTCTTACCGTGGGCTATAGTAAAACAAATTTCGAAGGCCCCCCCGTCCGACACCATTCTCTCACACGCGCTCTTTGAATTCTCTTTCACACTTTCCCTTGGCTGTTCCTTGTCACCCACGTTTTCTCATCCTTCAAATTGCTGCACAAGCGTATAGCCATCCCTTAGAAGTCCTTGACCATCATTTGATCTGTTAAAATTCTTATATTGTTTGTGGCAACAATTACACTCTTTGTTTGTATTGTTAGTGGAGTATTTCACTTAGCTACACTTTGTCTCCCGAACTCCATTGCAAGTTTTTAAAAACCAGGATTGTTTCTCTTCTTATCCCCTGTCATACCATACTGTTTGTTCACGGAGCTTAAATATTTTTAGATAAGTGAATTTGGCTGAGTTTAGGTGAATTTGCCTGGGTGTGTGTAAATATGATCTTAATTTCTTTACTTCCCAGGCTATTTACCCAACACGTCTGGAATACATAAATTCACTTCTCATTTCTGGGTGGAGGCAGTGCCGCTCAGAGGTTAGGACACATTCTGCTGCCAGGCTACCTGGGTTCACACCGTCCTTACTTACCCAGGGTGACCTTGGGTGAGTTCTTGACCTCTGCCTCAGTTTCCATGTCTGTAAAGATGGAGGAAGACACGGCTCTGACCTCATAGTGTTCTGAGTTAAATAACACATGGAAAGAGCTTAGAACTATGCTCAGTGGCACATAGCAAAAGTTCAGTATTACTTATTACTACCTTTACAAATCCAAACGTAACCCTTTTTATATGAATTTGCAAAAGTGTTTCGTAACTCTCTGCTATTTTTTAAAATTATATTTTATTGATTATGCTATTACAGTTGTCTCATTTCTCCCCCATCACTCCCCTCCACCCTGCACACCCCCTCCCACCCACATTCCCCCTTTAGTTCATGTCCATGTGTCGTAAGTTCTTTAGCTTCTACTTTTCCCACACTATTCTTGCCCTCCCCTGTCTATTTTCTACCCACCGTCTATCCTACTTGTTCTCTGTACCTTTTCCCCCTCTCTCCTCCAGTTCTCCTGTTGCTAACCCTCCATGTGATCTCCATTTCTGTGTTTCTGCTCCTGTTCTACTTGTTGGCTTAGTTTGCTTTTGTTTTAGGTGTGGTTGTTAATATCTGTGAGGTTGCTGCCTTTTTACTGTCCTATTTTTTATCTTCTTTTTCTTAGATAAGTCCTTTTAACATTTCACATAATAAGGGCTTGGTGATGATGAACTCCTTGAACTTGACTTTATCTGAGAAGCACTTTATCTGCCCTTCCATTCTAAATGACAGCTTTGCTGGATAGAACAATCTTGGATGTGGGTCCTTGACTTTCATGACTTGGAATACTTCTTTCCAGCCCCTTCTTGCCTGTAAGGTCTCTTTTGAGAAATCCGCTGACAGTCTGATGGGAACTCCTTTGTAGGTGACTGTGCCCTTATCCCTTGCTGCTCCTAGAATTCTCCCCTTCATTTTAATCTTGGCTAACGTAATTATGATGCACCTTGGTGTGTTCCTCCTTGGGTCCACCTTCTTTGGGACTCTCTGAGCTTCCTGGACTTTCTGGAAGTCTATTTCCTTTGCCAGATTGGGGAAGTTCTCCTTTATTATTTGTTCAAATAAGTTTTCCGCTTGTTGGTCTTCCCCTTCCCTTTCTGGTACCCCTATAATTTGGATGTTGAGACATTTAAAGATGTCCTGGAGGTTTCTAAGCCTCTCCTCATTCTTTTGAATTCTTGTTTCTTCCTTCCTTTCTGTTTGGTTGTTTCCTTCTTCCTTCTGGTCCACTCCATTGATTTGAGTCCCAGTTTTCCTCCCATCTCTATTGGTTCCCTGTGCGTTCTTCTTCATTTCACTTATTGTAGCCTTCATTTGTTCATCTAATTTGTGACCAA